>CAUYSK010027590.1:0-28195 GCA_963575035.1 Avahi laniger
AGACCAGCCTGAGCAAGAGCGAGACCCTGTCTCTACTAAAAATAGAAGGAAATTAGCCAAACAACTAAAGATATATAGAAAAAATTAGCCGGGCATCATGGCACATGCCTGTAGTCCCAGCTACTCGGGAGGCTGAGGCAGGAGGATCGCTTGAGCCCAGGAGTTTGAGGTTGCTGTGAGCTAGGCTGATGCCACGGCACTCTAGCCCAGGCAAGAGAGTGAGACTCTGTCTCAAAAAAAAAAAAAATCCTTCCCACATTTGAGCCCTTAAAAGAGGGTCATGCTTCCCCCCAACAAAACACAAATGCCCCAAACTGTGGGCCACACACCCCAGGCTTGTGCGGACCTTAAAGACTCCTCCTCTTAGATTTTCTAACCACACATCTGCAAGTCCGCCCTTGTCTGTGCTGCGGCCCCCAGCCCTGGGTGTCCTTGGCGTGGTGCGGAGTCACCCGGGGACCCCTCCCGGAGGGGGTGGGGATGATGGGGCCCAGCCTGTTGCCTCTGCTGCAGCCGCAGAGAGAGAAGGAAGAGCCCAGACCTGGGGAAAAGGAAACGTGAGCCTTTTTATTGTGTATGAATTCACTTTGTATCAACAATTCCACACGATATTAAAACATTGGAGAAAGTGGGTGCGGCACGCCTGGAATCTTAAAAAATAATAAATAAAGATAACGGGACATCGAAATGCAGATGGGGTGGGACCGGCCAAAAACTGGTCTTCACCGCGCCTGGCGACTGCGTCCCTCCGAGGACAGGGATGGGCGGTGAGCGCCTGGCGTATGGCTTCTTAGGTTGGCTGACTTATTTTGTGAGAGCCCCTCGAGGAACAGCAACGGTTCGGTGGCTTCACCTCAGCCCGGAAACCCCCTCCCGGGTCACTCCCTCGCGAGGGCAGGTCTCCGATGGCCTTTTCCTGTGGCCCCGGAGCTTGGCGGAGATGGATGAGCAGCCTGGCGGCCCATCAAAGGGACCTGGCAGAAAGGGAGAAAGACAAACACCTTCCTCCCCTGCCCCGGGCCATGCCGGCCACTGTGTGTGTCCCCGGAGGTCACAACTGAGCCACTTCATGCTTGGCCTGGGGGTCACCTTCAGGGAGGGTGGGGGAGGGGTGCACATTCTAGCGCCTTCCTGGGGTCTCGGAGGGAAGGGGAGGGTGCCCGGGTGGGCCACCAGGTGCACCCTGCAGTCCCCACCTGGCACCTGGCCGTGGGCAGCTGTAGACCAGGCTGCAGGAAAAAGGGAGACTCGTTCGGTTCCCGCTCCTGCCCAGGCCCTGTTTTTCTTCTTTTTGGTGCAGGTGGGTACGTGTATGGGTGTCCTCAAATCTCTTTGCCGTGACGTGGCCAAGAGACACTGACCTCCCCACAGCCAGGGCCGGGGCTGTCCCCACGCCAGCTCCCCACCGTCGGTGCACTAGCAACCCCGAAGACGCCTGGACATGGCACGTTCTCGCCAGACATCCCTGACAGATGCGCACACGCGGTCGGCAGCACGGGTGCCATCAGGTGTCAGGTCTGCATGGACATGTCCCTCCGTGTGGGCTTAGAGATTGACTCTAAAAGCTGGTGAGAGATCCATGGGCTTTTGCCAAGTGCCACCTACCTGGGGTCCGAGGCTGGGGCACCTGGTCCCCAGGCTCGAGAGCTGGGGCGGAGGGGGTGGTGGAGCGGGTGGGAGATGGTGGGGCAGGGGGCAGGGACACCTAGGGACGTGCAGCCAAGGCCTGACTCTTGGGAGACACCAGCCTGTCTTTCCCCTCCCTGGGGCTCAGTTTACCAAGAAGGACCCCAGGGTCCTCTCCATGGGGTGGGAGGATGTGGGTTTAGTGTCCGCCGGTCGGGTGAGCCCAGAGTGGACGCCCAGAGCTGGGAAGCTTGGGCTTAGCCCCATCATCTCCCTGGGCCCCGGGGTCCCTGCTGGCTTCTCCGGGGTCACATCAGTGGGGACACAGGGTGGGACTGGGCTTGGCACAGCTGCGTCCCCCTCCTCCCTCGGCCCTGGTAGGGCAGGGGACACAGCAGGAGGAGGAGGAGGAGGGGGAGGAAGGAGGCTTGGGCCCCTCAGGCGCTGCTGACCCTGAACTCAAAATCTCCTGTCCTCTGTGGGGCCCGGTGGCCAGAGGGCGGGGATGGTGGGGACCACGGAGGAAGGATGGCCGTGTGAGGATGTGATGGCCAGCTCAGGCGATTAAGGCTTCTTTCAAGGAGAAACGGGGGTGCCTTGGTGCCCAGGGGCCAAGACAGTTGGTTGGAAAGGGAAGAGCTGGGGCGGGGTCTTCCTCTCTGCCGCCTGCTTCTAACAGCGCCCCGCCTGCCCCTGCCTCGGCCTCCCTGCTCCGGCCACTCCCTGGGTTTCCGGGACAGACTTGTGCCCCTTCCCACGTTCCTGCCAGGGGTGGCGGAGAGGCCCCAGCCCAGCAGGAGGGGGCTGCTGTCTTTGGGTCCAGTAGCAGGTTGGTGGAGCCAGGCCCCCCCGCCGAGTCCCAGCCCTCCCGGACCGGCCGTAGAGAGCTGGGAGCCTGGGAGAAGCCTGAGCTGCCGCCTGATCCCTCCGGGAGCCAGCCCGGGGTTGGGGGTCGAGGGCTACGCCCCTCCCCGCACCTGCACCGCTCTCTACCTGCGGCTGCCCGATCCCTCCAGCCTTGGCCAGACGGGAACCTTGGCCCTGCCCCGGGAGGCAGCTGCACCGGGAGCGTGGGGGAGTTGGCCCAGGCTCCGGCCCCCGCCCTACCCGCCTGCAGGGAGGACCTGGTGGCCGTCCTGGAACCCTCCGGGCACAGCCCTTAGACTCTGATTTCTGTCCAGGCCTCCCGAGTCTGGGGCAGTGCGGGGTCCCCGCTGCCCAGGACCCATCTCAGGTGTGGCCACAGGTGATGCAGGTGGGTGATGCAGGTGGGTCCCTTCTGCCATCTGCCGCTGTCACTCTCCATGTCGTAAAAGGGGACAAAGTCATCTTAAAAAAGCCCTCGCCCTGTAACATCTTAAATTTCCAAGGCCGTAGGGAAGAGTGACTGATTCTCCCTAAAAATGTGTCTCTCGTCCTCAAACCAGCCCTTCCGGGATGTGACTTGGGTGGAAAACCACAAGGATCGGGCCTGAGGGACGATGGGGAGACCTGAGCGGGCGTTTCCATCTCTGGACGGAGGATCTCACCTCCCACTGTCCTTTGAGGTCACTTCGACATAATTTGGCAACTGTGCACACACCCACGTGCAAGGCGGCTCGACCCGCCAGGCAGCGGCTCCCCGGGTGGCATTTCCATTTGAAAAATGGCCGGTCGCAGTGATTCGAGAAAGTGGGAAACAACCCGGAAGGGCTGGGTGTGATCAAAGCCGCTCAGCGACACGCGGACGCCTGGTGCTTAGAACGAAACACGACTGGCAGGGCCAGAGACAGCCGCCCCTCCCTCACTGGAGGCAAGTCCTGAAAATCTGCTTTTGGGGTCCCCAGGAAGGGGCGAGTGACAGATGACACCCAGGGGAGTGACACTTGGCAGCCCGGAGTGCATATCATAGACAAAAGCCCACGCCCAGGCCCTGCGATCCATCTGTGCACGACACGTACGGTTCAGCTACAGCTTCGGCCACCGAAATCTGGTGTCGGCAGTGTGGAATGAAAACTTTTTAAATGGAAAGGAGAGATTTTTTTTTTTTACAAAAATGTTCATTAGGTCACCCAATCCCCCAACCCCAGTTTTACCTCTACTAAAAAAAAAAAAAAAAATTCCCGGCAAGCTGGCGACGTCCTTTCACGTGTGGCCAATTGTGAAGGACTCACTGCCCCGGGGACGGGGGCCCTGAGCTAGCAGCAAATTCCCCCTCCCTTCCTTCCCGGCTCCGCTTCCGCGATGCAAACGGCAATTGAGAGTTTCAGAAAATTGTTACCACGTCGCTTGGGCATCTCAGTTGTTCTTAATTGGAAGTGGCTGCAGAGCCACCGACCCATGACAGAGCTGTGTCGTCGGGTCTGAAAATCCATCTAATCTGGAGAATACATTTTACCCCATCTGTGCAGTGGAATTTTTTTTTTTTTTTGTGTTTCTTTTGGAATTAAAAGTTTTGGGGACTCAAGATGTTTTGCTCGAGCTGGGCACTGAATGATGCCCTGCCAGAGACAGAGACAGAGAGACAGAGAGAGAGGGGGAGAGAGGAGCTGAGCGCGCAGAGAGCACAGCTATAGAATAATACAAGGCTTCTTGTCCTTAAAGGGGTTCTCGGAGGCAGGGACCCCGACCAGCAGAGGGTCGTTCCGGGCGTGCTGTTCGCAGTAACTCATGAGTTCCGACGAGGCTTTGGAGACCTGTGTGTGGCACAAGGCGGGGAGAAGAAGGGTGAGAAGCGAGGAGGCACCCGGGTTCCCGCGGCGTCATTCACGGCAGCCCCAAGGGGGAAACAGCCCAGTGTCCACGAAAGGTGAGTGGATCAACACGACGTGGCCATCCACACACTGGAGTATCCCTCAGCCGGGAGAAGGGACGAGGCTCTGACACAGGCCACAGCGTGGAGGGACCCTGAGGACGTCGTGCTCAGTGAGAGATGCCAGACACAGAAGGACACACGGTGTGAGACTCCGTTTATAGGAAACGTCCAGAACAGGAAGATCCACAGAGATGGGACGTGGATTCGTGGGTGCCAGGGGCTGGGGGAGGGGATGAGGAGTGACTGCTGATGGGGACGGGGCTTCCTTTTGGGGTGATGGAATGTTCTGGAATTACAGAGAGGTGCTGGTTGCACAGTGTCGTGAATATACTAAATATCACTAATAATAAATTTGACATGTGTCTTTTACTACAACTGCAAAACGATTTAAAAAAAAGAGAAGGCTAAACTTCCTTTAGGAGTTGCCAGGTGTTGAACAAAAAGAGTCGGGGCCGGACAGATCCCTCCTACGAGTCAGCCGGACACCCCACGCCCGCCCCAGGATGGGAAAACCTGCCGGAACATGCGACATGATCGCGGGAGATCTGACAGTGACACCCGGCGCTCTGCCCTTCATCCTGTCGCAGCCGGAACCTATGGGGACTCCGGCCCCGGCAAGAGGCTGACACTCCCCTTCACAGGTGGGGCCCTCTGTCATGGGCTGCGGCCACCAGCCGTCCCTGGGCCGCACTGCGGTTCCTCCAGGCTGCGCCTCTGGGAGGCTGCAGGTGCTGGCCCGTGGCTCACCCCAGCCTGGAAGGAGGCCAGGGTGTCGGGTTTCGCAGGCCAGGGCGAACGGGGACACACACGTCCCTCTGCCCCAGAACTCACCCCCGTGGTGGTGACTCTCTCTCTGTGGGACTTGACGACTGTCCCCACCCTGGCTGCCTCACCTGGAAGGTGCCTTTGCCCCTAGACACCGCATCCTCCCTTGGACCCCAGGGACCCTGGGACCGCAGCCCCTTGGGCCAGCTTCAGGGTCCTGCCAAGCTGGGCAGCCCCAGGGGACGTTCCTGCCCACGGGTGGACGGAGAAAATTGCCACTCTTGTGAGCTCGCTGCCCGCGGCCTTTGATGACTCGGGCCGGGCTCGCTTTCTAGACATCTATTTGGGAAGCAGCCTCCTCTCGGACAGAAATAGCTTCGAGCCTGGAAACAGCCGGTGTGGTGGCCCCGGCACGTACAGAAAGCCCGTGCCCGCCACTGCCCAGGCTCTGTGGTTCTGGTCATCACTTCGAGGGGACAAAAAACCTCAGGCGGGACTGGCCGGGGGCGTGGGCTCTAGTCCCGACCTCCACTGGCCCGAATTTCAAAGGGTGAGGGCCCTGCTCAACTCCCGACATCAAACGGGGCGGGATGAGTCACTGCCCTCCGCCAGGGCCGGCTGGCACCGCTCACGGAGGAAACCCACTGCAACCGGGACCGGCTGCGCTCAGCCCGGAGGAATGCTTTGAATGCTCAGGTCTGCCCCAGCAGTTGGGGTTCTGGAACATTCAGACACCTCGTGGGGGGCACCCCCCACCCCTCCTGGCTAGATCCCAGCTGGCGGCGGTGTGACGGGGTCGGGCACGGCTCAGGGCTGGGCTGGAGGCACACGGAACCCAGACCCCCTCCACTGCCCGGCCAGCAGGGGCGAGTCTTTCTGTCCACGGCTGGAGCCGCTTGGGGGCCAGTCACCCCTTCCTAGTGAACCCGCAGGTGACAGGTGCTTGAGAGCAGAGGTCTGAGCGGATACGTGGGGGGGACAGTTGATTTTACGGGTCCACGTGGCCAGGCCACGGTGCCTTGTTGTTTGGTCAAACGTCAGGAGAAGGGCCCGGGATCACAGAGCGAGAGGCACAGCAGAGGTGGCGCAGCCTCTGCCCTCCCGTGAGGTCCCCTGCCCGTCATTCGCTGAGCGCCCGCGACCTGCCCAGCATGCCCTTGGAACCCCCAGCTCCTCCCGAGCGCGCCCGGCTCACCTTGATGCGCTCGATGCCGGCTTCGATGCGGAGCTGTTCCACCAGCTTCCGGGCCTGGGCTATGTTGTTAGTGGCTGACATTGTCTGCCATCAGCTTGGGGCCGTCGTCCAGAGACCTGGTGGGCGAGCAGAGGGACATGAGCCGGCTTGTGATGGCCCAGGACGGCGGACCCAGGAGGACAGTGGGGCAGGATGCCCCCTGGGCGGCCCTGCTGTGGGGAGTGGCCATGTCCTCTGTGTCCCCAGCCCCCCGGCCTGGGGGAGGGAGCCCCGCTAAGCACGACATCCCATTTTCCTTCCTGTAGCCGGTTGGGGCTGGGGCCCCCGGCTGTGACCATAAAGGGCTCCCAGGAAAGTTCCAGAAACAGCAGCACAGACTCCTGGTTGGGCTGGAGTGAGGGACATGGCAGAAAACAGGAAGGAGCTTTTTCTCTGCTCCCCACCCTGCCCCAGGCTCTGCCCCCTGCACTGTGGACACTGGGGCGACCCCGACACTGCAGCCTCCGCGGCCTCCACCCACCCCATGCCAGGAGCACCCCCCAACCCAGTCGTGACAACCACAAATGTCCCCAGACATGGCGTAGTGTCTCCGGAGGGACAGAGGCAGGTCTTGGGGATCCTGGGGGAGTCACCCTTCTCAGGAGGGCCTGGGCCTGCTTCACTCGCCTTTCCCGCAGTCTGTTCAGCAAAACCCACAGAGAGCTGCCCGCTGCCTGCGCCAGGAGTTGGTACAAACACACAGCACTTCCCACCTCCAGGTCCCTCCTGGGAAAGCTGCACCCAGCCCGGACCCCACCCTTAATCTCCCACAAATACCGGGATATTCTCCTTTCCCAAACTTTTGTCATTTTAAGAATGTTGCCAGGTGTGGTGGCTCATGCCTGTCATCCCAGCACTCTGGGAGGCCAAGGCGGGAGGATTGCTTGAGCCTAGTTCAAGACCAGCCTGGGCAACATAGCAAGACCCCATCTCTACAAAAGATAGAAAAATTAGCTGGATATGGTGGTGCATGCCTGTAGTCCCAGCTACTCAGGGAGGCTGAAGCAGAAGGATCGCTTGAGCCCAGGAGTTTGAGGTTGCTGTGAGCTAGGCTGATGCCATGGGACTCACTCTAGCCTGGGCAACAAAGGGAGACTCTGTCTCAAAAAAGAAAAAAAAAAATTCTACTCCTTCCACCTAATTTTGAGTAACTGGGTGAGCCTTAATTCAGTGGTTCTCAACTAGAGGTGATGCTGCCCCTCTCCAGGGGACAGTGGATGAAGTCTGGGGACATCTGTGGTTGTCACGACTGGAAAAGGGGGTGCTCCTGGCGTGGGATGGGTGGAGGCAGGGATGCTGCTCAGCACCTGCAGTGCCCAGGACGGCCCAGTGTCAGCAGCATCTGTGTTAAGGGACTCTGCCGAGTAGGACCCAGCAGGGGTGTCCATGCTATTGGGGGTGCCAGGCACAGAGCCCTAGTCCCAGCCACTTAACCAGATGACTAAGTAGCGCTCTGTGTCCGTCACAACTCACGGTGCTGCCATCAGTTCTGTAGAACTAGGCAGCCGCAGAAAAGCGAAGGCAAGATTTCAGATTTTCGGAACATTCTGACTTCACGATCAGTTGACATTACACACGGCGGCGGGGACAGAGAATGGGGCCGAGGGAACAGCGCCAGTCCCAGCGGTGACATGCCGTGCGGCTCCGTGGATACAACGTGCTTGGGAGACAGTCTGGGAGACACGGAGACTGGACAGGGGTCGCCAGGGGTCAGGGAGGGCGACGGGAAGGACGCGCATTGGCGTCTCAGCTATGCCGCTGGATGCGCGAACCTGCCCAGGAGGCGAACTTGGAGGGAACTCGCGGCGCACGGGCGCAGAGCACGAGGGAAACTGCAGGAATCGGGACGGCCGGGCGGGTTGTGTCACTGTCTGGCCGTGCTGTCGCTTTACAAACTGTCACCCCAGAACCGGGTCAATGAGACACACTTTCCCTGTGTTCTCCATTATGCCTGGAAGTGACTCCACAGGGAATCTCAGTAAAAGTATCAATTAGGAAAAAAAATGCCTGGACACCGCCCGGCTCCCGCGTCTCCAGCAGACGTCCAGCCCCCGTTTGGGGCAGAAAGGCCCGAGCCTGTCTCCTGTCTGCTCTGGGCACGCAGGGCCGCGTTTGGGCTCGCGGAGGGCTCTGATTCAACAGAGAGCTTCAAAACAGCCACAAAACATCCAACTCAGGGAAAACCGCCCTGGGTTCGGCTTAAAAATACCTAAATTACTCAGCGCTAAATATAGACACGGACAGAGAACAAATGGGCCGGCCCCATGGCCTGTTTTCCTTGGAAGGCCAAGGGGGCCCTATCTGACATCCACAGGACCCTGGAGCCACAGCCGCCGTGTGACCATCGGGTCCCTGTTCTGGGCGAATGCCGTTGCACAGGCTCTCCCAGGCTGGTCATAGCCCAGGCCCGCTGGAAAGGCCCTAGAGGGCTGCGTTTGTGTATGAATGTGTATGTGTGCGTTTGCATGTGTACATTTGTGGGTGCACATATGTGTGTTTACATGTGAACGTGTGTACATGCACATGTGTGCACACGCATATATGCCAGTGTGTGTGCAACTGCACATATATGTGCACTCACACACGTGTGGCATGCATGTCAATGTGCACATGCACATGTGTATTTGTGCCTGTGTGTATATGCATGTGTCAGCGTGCTTATGTGTATGTATTTGTGTACATACGTGCACTTGTGCATGAATAATGCACATATGCATGCCAGCATGCATATGTATGTGCACACATGTATTTGTGCACGTGTGCATATGTATATGTCAGTGTGCTTATGTGCATGCATTTGTTTACATGCATGTACTTGTGCATGCATGCACACATGTGCAAATGTATACTTGTGTGTGCATGTATACGCGAACACTGGTGCATATGTGCACACGTGCATACATGTGTGTCTGCACATGCACGTCTGTGTGTGCTCACACTGAGACTCAGACACAGGATGCATCACCCACAGCCCCTGAAGCTGCCTCCCAAAGTCCCTGTCTTGGCTGCTGTCACCAGCCAGCCACTGACTCAGGGAGCAGCCATGCCCCCCACCGAGAATTTAGCCAAAGCCAGCAAAACAGGCCTCGGTGCTGAGTCAGCCCAGGGAACATTCCTCACCGGCTGCCTCCCCGCAAAATCACATGACGGTGCCGGGCACCCTGACCTGGCTGGGCTGGGCAGGGCCTGAGAAGGCTTCAGCAGCCAGGCAGGGCCTGGGGACGCTGGTGGGCAGGGGTGGGGTGGTCAGAGCTGTGCGCAGCCCAGGGGGCACCTCCCCGACATGCCTCTGTGCACAGCGCTCAGGGCTGGGAGGGTTGGGGAACAACGTGGGGTGAGGCTCTCTAAAAATAAAACTTTAACGGATGCTGCCAGGCTCTGGGTTGGCCTCCTAGCCGAGGGCTAGCAAACCACGCCCGAGTTTAAGCCTCGTGCAGAAAAATCCCGCACGCACGCCGTGAAAGGCAAGGACAGCCAGGGTACCCCCCAGTATATGCTGTAAAGCTGCATTACCCCCAAAATAGAACAGGTCTGAGCTTAGACGTGAGGCTGTAAGGACTCAGCAAACCCAGAGCACAGGCAGCTTCCATCAGCCACAGGACACGTGGGTGGCGAAATGGCAGCACCTGGTCAGAGACGGGTCCGAACCTCGGCCCTGCGGACACTGGGGCCGGGTCAGTCTCGGGGTGGGGCCGTCCTGGGTGCTGCAGGGCGCTGAGCAGCACCCCTGGACTCCACCCACCCCATGCCAGGAGCTCCCCCAGGCACAACCACAGATGTCTCCAGATGTGGCCAAGCATTCCCTGGGGGTGGTGGGCAGAACCGCCCCTGAGTGAATCACTGGGTTAGAGCAGACCTTTTCCACACTCCCGGAGATGTTCCATGTAAACAGCTGCAGACTGAAATGGAACTATACCCACATTAGACCAATCATATGGAATATTCTTTATCATAGAGAGGTTGCGTCCTAGCGACTAGATCAACAGAATGAATGGAGATTGGGAGCTATGACCACGTATAATGACTTAGGGCCGGGCGTGGTGGCTCACGCCTGCAGTCCCAGCTACTCGGGAGGCCGAGGCAGGAGGATCACTTGAGCCCAGGAGTTGGAGGCTGCAGTGAGCTGTGATGACGCCAATGCACTCTAGCCTGGGCGACAGAGAATGTCTCAAAAAAAAAAAAAAATTAGAACTTCATGACAGATACTAGCAAAACTAAAACCCAAGACCACTGATCTAGGAAGACTGATCTACAAGGGCGCTAAAAGAAAACCTCTTTAGCATATTAATACCTTAGCCAGGTCCCGTTGAGAGAGCGAGTGAAGGACACATTTAATCAATTCGTGTAAGAAGCAATTTAATCGGTAAATAACCGGTTACAATGGCCTCATTAATCACGAAAGAAAGCAGGTTGGAAGACTAACGGGTGGCACTTTACGTACTGGCGACACCGGTCAAGTCAGAGAAGGAGTAAGAAAGTCCCCTGTGTAACTAACGCCTTTGTAGCCTCTGTTCTCTGTTCATATAGCCTTGCCTTTTCTGGAAAGTTCCTTAAACAGAATCATACGGTACATAGTCTGGTTTCTTTCCCAGGGCATGAAGCGTTTCGATTCGCCCCGGGTGTAGCAGACACCAGTTCGTTCCTGCTCCTGGCTGTGTAGGATTCCACCCCAGGGACAAGGCCACAGCCTGCGGGTCCGTTCACCACTTGGGGGACATCTGGGTGGCTTCCGATTTTGGCAATTGTGCGTAAACCTGCAACGCATATTCACGTACAGGTTTTTGGGGGAACCTACTACCATTTCTCTTGGAGGAATCGTTAGGCCTGGGGTGTCCGGTTCCTGGTTCACTTTGTAAGTTAAACGCTGTTCCAAATGGTTTCCAAAGGCACTGCACTATTTTGTATTCCCATCAGCAGTACAGGAGAGATGAAACGGTTTTTAAAGTAATAATTTTTTTTTTCAAAAAGCAGGTATAGTGTAGAGAGACCCGGGAAGAAGGTAAAGCAATGTGGCCAAGGACACGAATAGTGTGACAAATGGTTTGCCGGGGACGTAGGGCCTTCCCTGGACACGGAACGTTCAGTGTTAAAATGGGAGGGTCCCTGGTGCACCGGGATATGAGTCGGTCACCTGGTGGTGAAGGCAGTCACAGAGTGGCTCTGACCTGTGCAGTTGCCAGGTGTCCCCTCTGGGGCTGCCTGACACCAGCTGGGAGAGACCTGGATCCATTTCAGGGTCCCCAACGCCCCCTTTATGCTGAAAGCGTCAGCTGAAGCGACTATGAGCGTCTCCATGTCCAGAAGCCGTTTGTGCAAAGAGGTTCCCCAAAGGTGGGACAAGGTTCTCAGGCCAGGGGGAACCTGGGTGGCCCTGAGCCCTGCCAGCCTTGGGGCCGCACGCATGGGTGGCCCTTGTGCCCAGGTCCCCCTGGAGCTCTTCTCAGCCCCTGGGGAGGCGGGATTTAGTTGAAAGGTGTCCTCTCTTTGGAGCAAGGGGAATGGCGGGCGGAGGGCTCGTGCGTGGAACTGAGCTAGCAGACGGGACGTTCCCCAGGACATTGTCTGGTGTCAGGGTCGGAAGGGAGAAAGGGGACTGTGCAGCATGCCTGGCCGTCTCGTGGTCTGGGGGAGGACAGTGAGGCCCAGAGAGACCAAGTGACCTGCCCAGGCCACACAGAGTTAAGACCAAGCAGGAGGGTGGCTCAGGTCATGGGAGACCGTCTCTCACGCACGAGGAGTAGCCATCGTGTGGGGACAGATGTGCGAGAGATCTGAGAGGCAGCCCTGGGGACAGCGGGAGCTGGACCCAGGGTCGGTGGGAGACCAGGGGGTCTTGGGGTGGGTTGCTCTGGGCACGGCGGCCACCGTGTGGGGCTGATTTAACACCCGGAGAAGGGGCGAGGGGCTCCGCACCCCGCCTCGCACGGGCTGCCCCAGCGCACAGAGCCAGCGAGCGGGGGGCTATGGGGTGTGCGAGGCTCTACGCAAATTAACAGATTTTGAAGGGGAAGGTGACGATTGCCACTTATTTTATGATATGTTTATTATTATTTACTCATATTATTTACTACATATTTATCATTATTTATTATATAGTTGTTTATATTGTAATATGCTGATTTATTATTTTTTAGAGACAGGGTCTTGCTCTGTCACCCAGGCTGGAGCGCAGTGGCGTCATCACAGCTCACTGCAGCCTCCAACGCCTGGGCTCAGGCAATCCTTCTGCCTCGGCCTCCCATAGCGTGAGCCACTGCACATGGCCCCAATAATGTTAATCGATATTAGTTTTATACATACTTATTCACATATTTATATTATTTATTATACATTTATTTACTATTTAGATCTTAATTCATTTTATTGATATTATTTGTTATATATTTATGTTTAAAATACATTCATATTTATTATACATTTATTAGTTACATATTTCTGTCATTACATATTTATTTACTATTTATTTATCACCATTATATTCATGTCATTTATTATTTATTATTGCTTATATACTTATTGGTTTATAATTTAGTTTTGTTATTATACATTTATTCATATTTGTATATTTATTCATATTTATAGCTTATTTATTACTCATTATATATTTATATGTATATTTGTTACATATATATGTTACATACTTGAGTATTCATTCACTATATAGTCATATCATTTATTATTAATACATAATTTTATTAGTATTTATAACATGTTTGTATTACTACACATGTTACATATGTGTATGTTTATTCATCATATTATGTAGTTTGATTTGTATTCATGACATGTTTATATTGTTCTTTATTAATTTCATATTGATTGATATTTGTAAGATATTTAGATTACCGTCTCTTTACTTTGCATACACGTACCCATTATGTACTAGTGTCTCTTGTTGTGGCCTTATTGATCATCGTGTATTTTAACTTCTTACTGTGAAACAGTTACAGACTCAGGCAGTTGCAAAACAGCCCAGGGCGTCCCTCGCACCCTCTCTCGGCTCCCCCGGCAATGTCACGCGTGACAAGAGACGACACCCAAACGGAATCAGACGTGCACGATGCTGTCTCACTCAGATGCCCTCACTTGGGGGCTCCGAAGGGATCCGGGTGGCCTGGGTCCCCTGCCTTGGCCTGTTCGGGCTGGGCGAGAAGGTTCCTCTAAATGTCTGCTGAGCAGATGGCGGGGCAGGTGCAGATGAAAAAGTGACACTAAATTGGCGACGGCGCCAGTGGAGAGAGCCGACGTCTCGGGCTCTGTCTGCAAGTCTGGCTGATCGAATAGGTTTATAAACTCCTACAGGCACTTGATCGACAGTTGGACATGTAACACCCCCCAGCGCAGGGTCTCCCCGGGCGCTGCGGTCATTTGGGGCTGGTCGTTCTCTGGGGCGGCGCCATCCTGGGCACCGCAGGTGCTGAGCAGCGTCCCTGCCTCCACCCACCCCATGCCAGGAGCTCCCCCCAGTGAGACAACCACAGGTGTCTCCAGATTGGGACCTGTGTCCCCTGTGGGCAAAACCTAAGGACTTTACAGAAACCCTGAGGCTTCAAGCAGTTCCTTTAGGTGAGATGCAAACGGTTTGAACTTGGCCAGCTTTGGCTACACCAAGAAACGGTCCTGAATGAAAACAGAAGGCTGTTTTGAAAGGGGATTAATCTTATTAGCATCCCATGACCCTCCTTCTCTTAGAGCTCACACATTTGAAGGGAGTTGAGACCACAGCTCCAAGAGAGGAGGGGACTCCAGGAAGGTGGGGCCACTATGGCAAGCGGTAGACCCGAAACTGGCCTCAGCTCCATCAAGCTGTGTGGCCTTGGGAAAGTGGCCTCCCCTCTCTGAGCCCCAGTGAACTCTGCTGTGATGCTCAGAGGGACACGCCCATGTCTGCACCCCGGCCTGGCAGCAGACCTCCCGGGGCCCCAGGTTCCAGGGCCCCAGAGGCTGGTGGCTGAGAGGAGGGCCCTCTTCCGGGGAGCTGCGGCAACTGCGAAATGTAAACACAGCTGCTGGAGAGAAAACGGGACCAGAACACCCTGCACCCAGGGAAGGTGGAAGAGCAGGTTTGCTGGAAGCTGTTGAGAAATCCTGCTCCCCAAGGAGCTCGCTGGCTCCCCGGTGGCCACTCCCCTGACCTGCCCCGAGGCTGGGGTTTGGCAGGGAATCGCTCCCGGGAGACCTGGGCTGAGTCGGAAGTCAATCATACTAAAAATCGGAGTGGACGGAATTAGCAACAGAGCCGGAGACTGGGTGTTCTGGAATGACCCATTTTTGGATCTGACTTAAATCACACGACCCGTCTTTTAGGCTCTGCTGTTCGGAGAGTCTGTGATGCTTAGGTCACTTCCGTGTCATTCGTGGACATGAGGAGAGGCCAAAGGGCCTCTGGCAGACATGGGTTACATAAGCCTCTTGCTGAGTTGACATGACTTTCAGGTTTCAGGGAGAGGTGAGGTCATTTCCAGGGACCTTATTCAGTGTTGCCGCCAGTTCCTGGAGACAGAATACACAGCGCACGTCTGGAAACGGACGACCCGCGTGCACGGCCCAGCTCTGCTCCTGACTCGGGACTTGACTTCCTTGGCCAGAAAATAAGAGGGCTGTTCTCAAAGCTGGGGAGAGGTCCCCGTTCGTCATTCTGTGGATTTGAGATCAAGATGATCCCTGTTAATGACCTCTTTCTAAAGTACTCGGACTTTGGATAAAAATCTCCATTGGTAGAGTTTGTCTTGCACAACGATGAGTCAGCGAATATGGACAAACTCACTGTCCTGCTGGGGGCAACGAGAAGAGTGGGACAGAGTGTCCGAACATCCGAACGTCTGCCTGAAGGCACTGGAGGGCTGTAAGATAGTGAAGAATTTCCAGCCAGGATGTGGGAGGGGATGGAAGCCTGGGAGGCTTTGGGGTCACTTTATTCCTGGGTGGGGAGTTTGCTGAGAAGCTCAGTGGTTTGTCCATTAGCCTCACAAGGCCAGGGGTACAGAGACTGAGGTCTAGCACCTGCCGAGGGGAGAGGGTTTGGTGAATTCCCCCCGGGTGTGATTTGGGGCAACTTCATGTTACTTTAGAACTAATGGTAAACAAGACATGCACAGGGCCATACAGAGATGGCAGCTGAGTTTTGAATAATCTCAATCGCCGATACTGAATTAAGGTGATCCTAGACTCCTTGCAGCCCTAGAAGCCTGGGAGAAGCACACATAAATCCTCTCTGGAGGAAAGCAATATCATCCCAGGCTTTGAAGTATTTCTACATACTAATCTGCAAATACGATGTCTGGCACCCAAGTGAAAATAACCAGACATACAAGGAGACAGGACCACATGAAGAAAAACCAGCAGAAATAACCAGCAATACAAACAGACCCACAGGGGTTCCACAGACTGGTGTGGACCGAGACTTCAAGAGAATTGTGTTCATTATGTTCAAGGAGATAAAAAGATAAGATTGGAATTTGGGCAGCAAATTGGAAACAGTAGGGGGGAAAAAAAAAGAACCAGCAGACATGTGGAAAATGACAGTATCTGAAAAGGAAGAACTCAATTGGAGAAATAAAAATTAGTGAACGGAAAGATGGAACAGAGGAAAATATCCAGAGTGAAGAAAGGAGACACAAAGGGAAAGAAACTACAGCGTGGAGGGTAAAAGACACGGAGGATGCAGTGAGGCCTACGTGTCATGCTGGAAGGAGGAGAGACAATGGGGCAGATGCAATCTTTGGAGAGGTGGTGACTGATAGTTTTTCAAAACTGATAAAAAGATTCAAGCCACAGATTCAAACAGTCCCAGAACCTCAGGCAAAATAAATTTCCTAAAAACTGACGAGAGAAATGGCCAATAAGCACATGAAACGGGGCTTAATGCTCAGTCACCTGGGAGAATGAATTAAAACTGCAATCAATGAGAGGTGGCTTCATAACCACTCGGATGGTAAAAATTAAAAAGACTGACCACACGAAATATTTGGGAGGATGTAGAAAAACTGGAAGCACCAAACATTATTGATGGGGATGTGACGTAGTACAACCACTGCGGACAATAGTTTAGTAGTTTCTTATAAGGCAAAACACATACCTAACTTATGACCCAGCAATTCCGCTCCTAGGGATTTACTCAAGATAAATAAAAACATCTCTCCACAAAAGGACTTGTACAAGATGTTCACAAGCCTTTATTCGTAATAACAAAAACTGGAAACAGTCCAAATGCCTGTCAACAAGGGACTGGATAAACAAACTCTGGTATTTCATACAAGGAGATACTACTGCAAAAGCAAAAGAATAAACTAGTGACAGATGAAGCAACATGTATGAATCTCAAACAAAATTTTGTCAAGCAACAGAAGCCAGACGTTAGAGGTACATATTATATGATTCATTATAGGGCTTTCCCACCAACAGACCTGTCCTTTTAAAGGTAAAACTAAGGAGCATTTGAGAAAAATGATTCTGGATGAAAGGTAGGAAGTGCACGGAGGAGTGAAAGACAACAAAAACATTGAGAAGAAAGAAATTTGATAAAATAATTCTATAGTTCCTGTGGAAGGCTGAACAGGGAGTGAAAAACACCGAAAAAGCCTTGGAACACAAATGAATCACCACAGCGTCGACTCAGACCTCCCTTTGACCACTCAGTCAACAGGAGATGTTCTACGTTTCTGCCTTCACATTTTTATTACTATTATTTTGGTTATTGAATGCTAGTGATTGGAGTCCTCCATATTGCTTGAGGAATTTGCTAGTGATAACATTATGGGAATGTTGCAATTTTACACACAGGAAAAATGAAGTCAGCATCTGAAAATATATATATATATCTCCATCTGCTGCGACTGGTCCAGAGGCAGATAGGACTGAAGGCCAGCTATTCCCAGAGACTTTTCCTCAGTCCAGCCAGCCCCTCCTTGGATGGCCACCTCAGCAGCCCTCAGCAGCATCAGGCAGAGTCCTGTGTCCCTCTACCAATGGCCTCTGCCCCCTTCTCCACACCCTCCAACTCTCTTCCCAACAGCTAGAGGGAGCTTCTGAAAATGCAGTTGAATCTGTCCCTCTCCTACTCAGAAACCAGCAGCAGCTTCTAATCCCTTACAAAATCAAGTGCAAAATCAAAGCTTATTGTTCAGTCCCCCCTGTCAAGAATTCTTCCTCCCCCAACCTCAATTATGCCAAAGATTGCATTCTCTGATGCCTAGCTCCAGGGTCATCTAATTCCTCGCCCTGTGGCCTCACGAGCTCAGCATTTTCCTGATTCCCGGAAGGGGCCATCAGGGGGACAGCTGTCCCTGAATAGCTAAGGCTCAGAAAAGGGAAGTGGTTTGTCCAAAAGAGATTTATTACAAAAAATTGGCTCACATGATTATGGAGGCTGAGAAGTCATAAGATCTGAAATCAGTGAACTGGAGACATATGTATCTAAAAGCCAGCAGGCTCCAGATCCAGAAGTGGATGCTTCAATTTGAGTCCCAAGGTTGGAAGAGACTTTCGTACCAACTTGAAGGCTGTCAGGCAGGAGAATTTTCTCTTGCTCAGCCTTTTTGTTCTATTCAAGCCTTCAACTGATTGGATGAGGTCCACTCACACTGTGGAAGGGCAGGCAATCTGCTTTACTCAGCCAAAGGTCCATTTCATCTAGAAATACTCTCACAGACATGCCCAGAATAATGTTTGACCAGATATCTGGGCACTCTGTGGCCCAGGTAGGTTGACACATAAAATTAATCATCATGACCACTTTGGGGGTGGTTATTCAGCCTGCCACACCATTCTCTCATGGCTCTCTGTCTCTCTTCTTGTAGTACTTATAATTTTTTTTTTCTTTTTTGAGACAGGGTCTCACTCTGTTGCCTGGACTGGAGTGCAGAGGTGTCATCATAGCTCACAGCAACCTTAAACTCCTGGGCTCTAGCGATCCTCCTGCCTCAGCCTCCTGAGTAGCTGGGTCTATAGGCATGTGCCACTATGCCTGGCTAATTTTTGTATTTTTTAGAGACAGGGCCTCGCTCTTGCTTAGGCTGGTCTTGAACTCCTGACCTCAAGTGATCCTCCCTCCTCGGCCTCCCAGAGTGCTAGGATTACAGGCATGAGCCTCTGTGCCTGGTCATAGTTTGACATTTAAGTTGTCCCACCATTGGACTATAAGCCCCATGAGTCTACGGATTTGGGCTGTTCTCCTCAGAGCCTGGCACATAGTAGGTGCTCAAAAGACATTTGCTAGAGGCATGAAGGGGTGGGGGGCACCTGCCTTTGCAGACATTGAGCCCTAACCCTAAAGGACCACTTTGTATTTGGACACCTTCATCCTTTACAATGCTGGGTTCAAATGTTATTTCTTCTTTGGACACTTTTTAATGGGACCTTGACTTGGAAATCCTAGAACACTCCAAGGTACACTCAGAAACTCAACTGTGGTGTTTGCTATGAACTAAATGTTTGTGTTCCTCCAAATTCATATGTTAAAATCTTAACCCCCCATGTGAGGGTATTAGGAGGTGGGGCCTCTGGGAGGTGATGAGGTCATGAGGGTGGAGCCCTCGTGAATGGGATTAGCGCCCTCATGAAGCAGGCCCCAGAGAGCTCCCTCACCCCTCCCACTATGTAAGGACACAGCTAGAAAGTGTCATCTATGAACCAAGGCGTAGGTCCTTAATAGACACCAAATCTTAATAGACATGACTTGACCTTGGACTTCCAGCCTCCAGAATGGTGAGACATAATCTTTTATTGTTTTTAAGCCACCCAGTTGATGTTACATTTTTGTGGCAGTCCAGATGGACTAAGACAGTGTTTTTTTGTGTTGTTTCATTGACACCTGCTTACATGTGTGTGTCCCTGGCAAACTGTGGGCACCCAGGAGACAAGGGCTGAGTCTTTCTTTCTGCGGTCACCAAGGTCGCAGGCACAGAGCACCCTCGACAGGTGAGAAGACCAAGAAGCCCCCAGCTGTGAGCAGCTCCCCCTGGAAGTGCAATAGGAGGAAGCTCTCCACTTTTGTCATCCCAGAGCCACGGGACATTGGCCCAGCACCCTTCAGCTTCTGCCTGAGCCAAGTACCTAGTTTGGGACGCACATGCTTTAAAAAAATCATCTAGTTATAATAAAATCTGGCCATTTAAACGATTCTGAAGTGAACAATTTAGTGGCATTTAGTACATTCACAATTGCTGTGCCACCATCACTGGCATTTCTAGAATGTTCCATCAGCCCAAAAGGAAGCCCCGGCCCCATCAGCAGTGACTCCCCACCCCCTCTCCAGCCCCTGGTGACCACGAATCCACGTCCCGTCTCTGTGGATCTGCCTGTTCTGGATGTTTCATGTAAATGGAGTCACACACTGTGTGTCCTTCTGTGTCTGGCGTCTCTCACTGAGCACGATGTCCTCAAGGTCCCTCCATGCTGTGGCCTGTGTCAGGCCTTCATTCCCTTCTAAGGCTGAATAATATTCCATTGTCTGTACAGAGCAACATTTTGAAGCAAATGTTTTAAAAGAAAAGGAAAAAAGAAAAAGACCTCAGGTTGCTGTTGTTGGAACCGAAGCCACGTTTTTTGTTTTTTTTTTTTTCCTAAACAGAACTAAAGTGAAAGATTAAAACACTCAATGTTTTATTTGTCTTGGAGCAAGAAGCAGAAGATTTGTGTTTCTGGCTCGTGGACGGGAACACTGCGGTGCCGGCGTGCGTGCGTGTCGGCGTGCGTGCGTGTCGTGCACAGCACGGGGCCTGTGGCCGGGGCTGTGCCGGGGAGCGCGCGCTCGGGCCGGGGACCCAGTTCTGGACACGTCCCCTGGACTCCCTGAGCCTCAGATTTCTCGACTCTAAAATTTGGAACTAAAGAGCAGTTTCCTCCTTGCTCTGGCACCCCTGGGGCCTCTGTGTGTAGCTGAACAACCCTGGCCTCGCACGAGTAGCCCCCTCGGGTTTGGGGTACAGTCTGCACCTCTTGGCCAGATTCTCTTTGTGTGTGTGTGTTTTATCACAAATATAATAAACAAATATTATATAAAACCTATAATAGTTTCATAATATATAAATATAATCCAGAAGCAACACACCGAACGTACTCAAAGCGCATGATGCCATGAGTTTGGGCGCAGGTATACACCTGTGAAACTGTCACATAGTCAAGATAATGAACGTCTCCATCTCCCCTAAAAGCGCAGATTCCATTTTAAAAGAGGGATCTGTAGCTTAAGAACCAAATCTGAAAACCACAGAGCTGGAGAATTGCTGGTGTCCCTCACTGCACGGAGGTGGAAGGTTTTCACCCCATTCTTACTTCATTTTGCAGACAAGGAAACTGGGGTCTAGAGACAGGCAGGCTTTTTTTTTTTTTTTTTGAGACAGAATCTCGTTTTGTTGCCCTGGCTAGAGTGCATGCCGTGGCATCAGCCCAGCTCACAGCAACCTCAAACTCCTGGGCTCAAGCAATCCTTCTGCCTCAGCCTCCTGAGTAGCTGGGACTACAGGCATGCGCCACCATGCCCGGCTAATTTTTTCTATATATATATTTTTAGTTGTCCAGATAATTTCTTTCTATTTTTTAGTAGAGACAGGGTCTCACTCTTGCTCAGGCTGGTCTCGAACTCCTGACCTTGAGCGATCCACCCGCCTTGGCCTCCCAGAGTGCTAGGATTATAGGCGTGAGCCACCGTGCCCGGCAGGGATTTTTTTTAATTTTTAAATTTTATTTATTATTTTTTTTTAGAGACAGGGTCTCACTCTGTCATCTAGGCTGGAGTGCAGTGATGCGATCATAGCTCACTGCAGCCTCCAACTCCTGGGCTGAAGCGATCCTCCTGCCTCAGTCTCCCCAGTAACTGGGACTACAGGTGTGCACCACCATGCCTGGCTAATTTTTCTGTTTTTTTGTAGAGATGGGGTCTGGCTATGTTGCTCAGGCTTGTCTGGAACTCCTGGCCTCAAGTGATCCTTCCACCTCGGGCTCCCTACGTGTTGGGATCACAGGCGTGAGCCACCATGCCCGGCGCCCACAGTTCTAGATTCTAAATACACACAGCCCCAGGCACCTCACGCCACTTCTTTCTTTGGGGTAGCGCCAGCCACGGCTTGAGCCTCTGCAGATGTTGCAGGGTGCCGGAAAGGCCACGCGCCTGAGACGCAGAGCCTGGGGCGGACTGCGCTGCCGCCAAGGTCAGGGGAAACCCTGAGTGAGATTTAACAGCAAAAGCCTGCGTTTTGTGCCTCCGGTGTGGTGGTTTGTGAGCAGTGCCAGGGCGCTTCCGAGTCCTGGGACCTTTTCCTCAAGGGCAGGAGCAGACTCTCCTGCCAGCGCCCAGCGGGGCTGAGACTGGCGGGTTCCCTGAAAGGCGCTATCATCGCTGCACCCCATGGAGGACTCTGCAAAGGCTCCTCAAGTTCACGGTTCTGTCCCCTTTGCTCTAGTAACTCTGGGCTTTGCACCTCACAGCGACAGAGTCCTGCTCCTGTCTTGGGGCATTAGAGTAACGGGTGGTCCCTAAGGCGGCAGGACAGGCTCAGACTTAGGAAGCTCCAAGATGCTGCTCTGATCCGGGTCTTGCCAAGACTCTTAGCATGACCGGCCGTGCTCCCAGACCGCCCAGAGGGGGGCCTGCGTGGCAAACAGGCACCGGAGACCCTGCTGGGCGGTGGGTGGGCTGAGTCTAAGAGTCCCAGGGTGCAAAGCAGACGGCAGGCTGGGGGCGGTGCCAGACTGTGCAGGGACTCTGAGGTCGCAGCTCAAAGCTGCCGGGCAGGGCGTGGAGCCGGCCTGGCCTCCTCCCTCCCACCGAGACCTGCCAGAGAAAACCCAGCTCCTCTTTTGGGCCTGCGATGCCTCTGCCACCCTCAGAGGTGTTTTCCAGCTGCACAGGAAGCAATGACAGCGAGACCCAGAACTGCCTGCAGCGATCGCTCCGGATTCCAAACATAGTTGTCATAGTTGGGAAAGTGCCGCTCCCAGCCCACTCGATAAACCGACACCCGAGCCGCAGCCGGGGCCTTCTTCTTACCAGAAGAGAAAGAACGTGCGGCCGCTGGAGGCTTCCGAGAGGTGGCCGGGCGGCTGCGTAAAGGGACAGGAATGTGAAGAATGTGCCTGGCGAGGCAGAGGCAGAGGCTGGGCCTTTGCAGAGCGGTTCTGGGGTCCGGTGGCCAGAGAGGGCCGTGCGCTACTGCGGGTCGCTCCACGGGCCCCCAGCCCCTGTTAAAAGAGGCCGATGAGGGCCGCGGACCGAGCTGGGGAGAAGTCTTCCTGCACCCAGCGTGGCCAGGCCTGCAGGGGGCACACGCCAGGACCCAGCCGGGCTCCGGGAGGCAGCTCAGTGTTTGGGGTTTTCAGTTTGGGGCCGGGGACAGAGCTGAGACCACTAAGGCTGCAGCCCTGAGGCTCTTCTCCGAGGCAGATGCAGAGAAGCTTCCAGAGGCTGTTCCTGTGCTAACACCTGAGCTCCTGATAACTGGGGCTGATTACTCTGTGAGATGAGAAAAGCCGGGTTTAGGAGTCAGGGTCTCTCCAGAACCTGCTTCCTGACCTCTCTGTGTCCCAGAGAGGGACGCAACTTCCCGAAACAGCACTGGCCTTCAGGCCTGGCATGAGGTGGGTGGGCAACACGTCTCGTGGTCAGCTATCGTCACCAGTAGGACCCATAGTCTGGACCACGGTCTCCCTCCAGGTATTGTGGACATGCGGCTGCGTCACTCTCTGGGGAGGGGCCATCCTGGGCACTGCAGGTGCTGAGCAGCGTCCCTGTCCCCACCCACCCCATGCAGGGAGCACCCCCAGTGTGACAACCACAGATGTCCCCAGACATCACCCAGTGCCTCCTGGGGGCAGGATCACCCCAGGTGAGAACCCCTGGGCTAGAACATAAATGCTGTTTCCTGAATTCTGCTGTTAAGGAATAAAAGGGAAAATCTCAGGGAGGCAGGAATTCGGGTTTTCTGTTCACGGTTTGTTGTTACTCTCAGGCCAAACTCTGAGCCGGGGCTTGCTTGGTCCAGTCTGACCTGTGTCTGCAGCAACCGCCTGGGGCCAGCCCGGGAGGACCCCCCACCTCTCCCGGGGGTGCCACTTGGCAAGTTATGAAGCATCTTTCACACGTGCTTGTCACACCGAACTTCCACCACACCGTAGCAAGGGCGCCTCCCCGGCGGGGAGGTGGGGGTGTGCTGTGCCCATTGTACAGATGGAACCTCAAGGCATGTCGGGCAGATGTCTTCGATGACGTCCAAAGACCGTGTGCGAGCCCCTGCCCTGGAGAGTAGGTGGGACCGTCACTAAGGTGGGCCGTGGCTCTGGGAGTGTGCCCTGCCACGTGGCATGGCGGCACGGCTGACGTGAAGAAGACTACGTTGTCCGGGGTGGGGCTGATCCAATCAGGTGACCCCTTGCAAGGGCCGGTGTCCTTCCCGACGAAGTGATTCGAATGTTGAAAAGGAGATTGGCCATTGCTCTCTTTGCAGTGTGGACACAGGGGCGTTGTTTAAGCTGCTAAGCTCGTGGTATTTGTTACGCAGCGCAGATACGCCAGGCCAGGGTGGGACCAGCTACAGGGCTTCCTCGGTGAGCAGGCATCAGTCCCGCACCCTGGGACGGCTCCAGCTGCCCCCGCGTTTGCTGTCTCTGGGTGCTGCGTACACGATCTCTGCAGTTCTCCCTGGGACAGCGGAGGCGAAGGTTACAGCATTAAAACCGTAGCAGTTTCCGGGACTTCGCCATTTGAGGGCGGAACGGTTCTGGTGCATCCTGCGACCCGTCGTTTGCTCTCCCGATGGCACAGGACGTCAGCTCCGAGCCAGCTCTGGTGGCTCCCAGGCAGTGTCACACCGAGGGGGTGCGCTTTTCCAGTCTGTTCATCAAAGCAGCCGGGGCCTCGTGTCATGTGCGGAGTGAGTCAGCCCCGCGAAGGTGGCCTTGCAGGGGTGGGGGCGGGAGCCGGCAGCAGCGACGCCTTGTCTTCGGAGAGAACAGGGACACACTTCATCTGGCTTCAGCACTTCCGGAACCGGTAGCTTTACAGCTCGGAACGCTCCTGGACTCTGTCCTCTGGGGCCCGGCCATCCTCCCAGCCCGCGTTCTGCCTGCTGCGAGAAAGGGACGAAAACAAAATCCCAGACAACAAAAACCTCCAGCCAGATCTTGCAGGAGGACAAACAATGCCTGAGTGCGAGCGCCAGCTCTTTCCCCAGCGGAGGGACGTCTGCTTCTAAGTACACGGTGTTCAGAGACAAGGAGAGACAGGGTGTTATGATTTAAGAGGAAAAAATCCAAACCAAAACAAAACGAAACGGTGGTTTGGGAGAGAAGGAGGCTCTGAGGCGGCGGGGAACAAGTTGCCCTCGAACGGCAGCCGGGAGAGCGGGTTTGCAGAGAGCTGTGTCCTCGGACACCTCCACCAACCTCCAGTGTGTGCACCAGGGCCGAGTTCACCTCCCGGAGACACAGGCGCCTTAGTCCACTTAACAGCAGCTCCAAGGACACTGGTCCCCCCCTCCAACCAGGGGACAGTGGGCTATGGGGACATCCATGGTTGTCACATTGGGGGGAGCTCCTGGCACGGGTGGGTGGAGGCAGGGACGCTGCTCAGCATCTACAGTGTCCAGGACGCCCCACCCCAGAGAACAACACGGCCCCGATTTCCACAGGTCCCTGGGGATGGGGACACTGGTTTGGACTCTCAGAGCAGACGCTGGTCGTCACGGTGAGAAGGCACAGGGCGGGCACCTGCCTGGATGTGGCCAGGATGGACCCTCCCATGCTCTCTGACTCCCAGCAGGCTCCATGGGGACCCCAAAGAGGGGATCTATGCAGAGCCCCGGGTGCCGGGGTGGCACAGGATCTTCAATATGGGGACACGTCTCCAAGGCCACAGTCACCCTGGCAGGGCGTGGGAGGGCAGCCACGTGAGCAAGGGCCCTTCCGTGCTGGCCCTGGCTGCTTGCAGCTCCGCGACCTGGTGCAGGATGGCGGGGCCCAGGGCTGCAGCGGGGCTTCAGCTGTGTGGAAGGGCAAGCAGCACCCCAGCTGGAAAACAGAGTCTTGTGACTGTCCCTGTCAGCGCGGGCCCTTTGTCCCCAGGCTAAATTGGTCCCCCGGGCAGCTATATTTAGAAGGGGCCGAAGACGGGGAATGAATGAGGTGCCCACGAGAGAGTGAGAATCAGACCAGCACGCAGGTCCCTCTGCGGGGAGCGCAGAGCCCAAGAATGGGCTGGCTTGTTCGCACAGAGAGGCCCGTGATGACGGAGGGTGACGACGCGGCTCATGTGGCTTTTGTTGCCGCGGTGACGGGAGTGGGAGAATAGCCTGCTTTCTGTCTGTGGGGCGGCAGCGGGGTTGGCGGGGGTGACCGCAGTCATGTGAGAGTTTGCAAGCCCAGGAACCCGGGCAGGGCCAGGACACCGGACCCCATGGCTCCTGTCACTCCTGTTCTGAGCTTCCCGGCACTGAGGAAATGCTGTCACCCTGGCCCCGGGCCAGGGCAAGGGGCAGCGCCAGCCGCTGGAGGGTGTGGCTTGGGAGCCGAAGGGCAGGAAGGCTGGGAGGAGCTGAGAGGGCAGCGCCGGGACTTCCCACCTCAGCTCAGATGGGTCTTTTTTCATCTGGGCCCTAGAAAAACTCCTACACATCCTGCAAAGCCCCTCTGAGAAGCCCCTGATCAGAACCATGCAGGTACAACTAGGCTTCACTAAAATCCCTCTCGGCATACCGCAGCTTCTTGGACCTTCTCTATGCATGATAATTTTGTGGCTGCTATAACAAGTCGCCACAGACTTGGTGGCTTAAAACAACACACGTTTCTCATCTCACAGTTTGGAGTCTGGAGTCAGAGGTCCAAAATGGGCCTCACTGGGCTGATGTCAGAGTGTCATTAGGGCCGGTCCCTCCTGGGGGCTCCAGGGAGAACCTGTCTCCCGCCTGTTCCAGGGTCTAGCGGCTGCCCACGTCCCTCGCCTCGGGGCCCTTCCTCCCCCTTCAGAGCCAGCAGCGCAGCGTCTTCCAGTCTCTCTGCCTCCGACCCCCCTGCCCCCTCGTGGGAGGACCCTGTGCTGACACTGGGCCCCCGGGTCATCCAGGACGACCTCCCATCTCAATAGCCTTAACTCAATCCATCTGCAGAGTCTCTTTGACCACATCAGGTGACACATTCACAGGCTCCAGGGATTAGGACGGGGATGTCTCTGAGGCCACCACTCTGCCAGGCACATCCCAGAAGCTGGATACCAAAGGGGCCACCTGGGTGCTGGAGGTGTCGTGCACAGTGTGGGGAGTTTACTTGGTGCTACCTCCAGGAACTCACTCTGTCCTCAGGGCAAACTTCCCTCCCGGGACAGGGGCTCCCCGGGACCAGGCAACAGGACCGGAGTGCCTGGCGCCACCCGTGTCCACAGTGGACGCTGCTCGTGGGTTTGTGCCTGGCACGGTGCGTCCACCCCTCTGGGCTCTGCAGAAGGGGCAGCCCCACGCTTTAGGGATGCAGTGAAGTGGCAGAGAAGCGAGAGTCACTCCAGAGGAGAATTTCTGCAAACGTAGCCGCGGGGCGGTGGGCGGAGGCGGGGGCGGGGGCGGGGAGGGCAGGGCTCTCAAAGCTGCATTCTCGCCCAGGGCTCCCACGAGGCACGTTCCGTACCAGCTAAGTGTGACCTAAGCACAGAATTTTGGTCTCCTCTGCAGAACCTTCCAGCACTGCAAGCTGGCCATCCCACCCACCCCCCGCCTCCCACCCCCGGCTCCCCCCACCCCCACTAAGTACCAGCCGACTGGGCGGGAGGGGCCTCAATGCCCGTCCTTGATTGGCACAAAACTCCCTGTGACCGTGAGCTCGTCCCAGCTTCCTGATGGCCTCTGCCCCAGATGAGGTTTCGATGACCCACGTGGAATTTCTAACAAGGAGAGCAAGTGTGTGGTTTCGCGCACGCTCACATTCCCTTTTCTTGTCTGTCCAAGTTCCATGACGCCTTTTCTTGTCAATGCAGAAGCGCAGCCAAGCCCTGGGCTGCCCCAGGAAGTGCTGAGGTCTCTTGCAGCTGTCAGTCAAAAGGGGAAACGCGGCCACCTCAGGGCTGGGGTGCCCCCGGCTCTCAGAATCTCTGCAGAATGGGGGGAAGACAGCTTCGTTCACAACCGGCAGGCAGGAAGTGTGCAGCGTGCACAGGAAGAGCCACCGCAGCCCCCCGAAAAGCACCGTCTCATTGAAGCTTCTCCAGGGCCAGGCCTCTCAGACCCCTGCCCCCACCTCGGGGGACCTTCCTTGCTGGCTGGCTGGAGTCAGCGGCTGTGTCGGGGAAGCCCACGCGGCCAGGAGCGGTGGGTGTTTTGGCCCATTCGGGCTGCGGTAACGAAATATCTGGGAGGCTTATGAACCACGGAGACTGAGCTCTCCCAGTTCTGGACGTCCAAGGTCAAGGCGTGGCAGATCATAGATGGCACCTTCTCGCTGTGTCCTCGCATAGTGGAAGGGGTGAGGGAGATCTCCAGGGCCTTCTTCAGAGAGGCACCAACCCCATGCATGAGGGCTCCAGCCTCCTGACC
The DNA here is from genome assembly GCA_963575035.1 of Avahi laniger. Taxonomy (NCBI): domain Eukaryota; kingdom Metazoa; phylum Chordata; class Mammalia; order Primates; family Indriidae; genus Avahi; species Avahi laniger. The sequence continues at coordinate 27,929 of CAUYSK010027590.1, forward strand.
TCATCACCTCCTGATGTCATTGCTTTGTGGGGTGAGGATTTCAACATGGGGATTTAGGGGGGACTGCAGCAGTGGGCAACCTCTAGACTAAGGTGGCCTCATTCTGACAGCCAGGTGCACAACCCCACAACCGAAAGGAAATGAATTCTGCCAACACCCGGAGGGCACCTGGAAGCAGATCCTTTCCCAGCTGGGCCTCCGGATGAGAACGTGGCTTGGCTGCTACCTGGTGAGACCCTGAACAGAGGACTCAGTTAGTCAGATGAT
>CAUYSK010027591.1:0-42433 GCA_963575035.1 Avahi laniger
GAGATATAATGAAAAATAAGAAAACTTTATTTAATCTCCATTGAAATAATTCATAGGTATGGTGTAGCTTTGAATAGTGTTGATTCCTTACAGTTCATAAAATGAGCAGTATTTAAGACAAAAATAAACAGGCACTAACTCTCTAACAAATTCCTTCTCTTATTGCTTTAAGTAGCAAAAAAAAAAAAAAATTCCCTTTTTTTCTTTTAACTAAAGTTATATTATGATTCTGTAAAACTTCCAAAATAGAGTAGTCACTAAGCAAAGTTTCCTTCAGAACCTGAACAATTAAGCATGTAAAAGTTTTGCCTGCTGCTTCAGCAATTTTCACCATTAAATTAAACAATTCAGAAAACATTTATCAGAGAAAAGGAACTATCCTACCCAGACATTCACTGCATCGTTGACATCTTCCTATGGAGGCCTAATAGGTCTCTAAAATGTTTCAGGTCCAGGGGGGAGCTTCTGAATTTCCCCCAAAGCTGTTCCCATTCATCTCTATTTCGAAAAATGGCCACGCCCTCCATACAGTTGGTAGAGTCAAACATCTAGAAGTCCTGAACTATTCATAATATTCTCCTAACTGGTTTTCTGTCTCCCATTCAGGTCATGTCATTCGTTGCTTAAAGCACTCCAGGAATTTCTTTTTTTTTTTTTTTCTGCATATTTCTAATGCAGTTGCAATAACATGCTAACTCTTCCATCTGGCCTGTCTGCCCACCACTCTCCCTCTTCTCAGCTAGTCTAGCCCCACCAGCCCTTGCTATCTAGTGAGACTACCAGGCTCAGCCAGCCTAAGGAACAGAGCCGGGCTGCAGCCTCCTTCAGAAACACCTCTCCCTCACCTGCCCATGACTTGCTCCGCCTTCTTATTTCAGTCTCACCTGCATCTTCCCTCTGAGGTCTTCCCTGATCACTCAAAAAATAAGGCTATGCCTTTTTCTGTCCTATCTGTTCCATCTGCCCATGAACCCTCAATAATATTATCTTGTTTTGTTTCTTTGACAGTACTTAGCACGCCTGGAATTTTTTTTATGTATGTGTTTTTCCATTTATTTCATTGTCCTCTACTGAAATGTAAGCTCTGTGAGGGCAAGGGCTTTTTCTCTCCTGTTCACTACCATATCCCTCACACTTAACACCATTGCTGGCACACAGTAGCTATATAATATGTATCTGTGGAAGGAAGGAATGGAAGGAGGGTGGGAAAAATAGAGGAAAAACTGCCATAGCAGAGGAGGGCTCAGGGCAGGTAGGAGACATTGAATGCAATAATAACTACAAACAACATACAACATAATACAACTGTTTATACTTTATAGTTTTACACAATTACGAATCATATTTAAATGTGTGAAACACTCTAAGGAAAAAGTTAATGTTATGGCTAAAATCTCAATATACTTAAAAATCAATTATATTTTAACTTAATCAGTTGCGATACACTTTTTTCAAGCCTTTCAAATTGGTTTAAATATTTGATTACATCCTTCACCCACAATTCTTGATTTTTTTAAAAAAAAATCAGGATGCTTTTAGATGGAGTACCTTTTTTTAATTCTCCCTGCCTACTTTTAACATTCATTAATGTGTCAGTTGCTTTGATTCCACTTACATTGAAGTTATCCTCTTTATGACTCTTCTTGACAAATGTTGAGGTCAGCCAGAAGCATGGATTCACTTTTGCACTAGCTTATCTTTTTATTTTTTTTAACAGAACTCAAATTTTCTGCCTTGTAAGTGATTTAAATGACTTCCATTAATCCTACTTATATCAAAAGCGAAAATGAAGGTTACACATTAAAATAGTCTGGATAGGTTAATTATGATTTTTCCAATAAAAATATATCCTTTTTATTTCACATTTATATTTTCCCTATACTTTTATTTATTTATTTTTGTATTTTTAATATAGCTTCAAGTTAAACACTAAGAGAAGAAAAGATTCTTCTTGGATTTATATTTCTCTAGGCTAAACAATTCTAACTATCCTTAATATGTCCCTCTTCCCCATGTCTCAAAAACCAACTGGTCACTAAGCCCAATTGATTCTAACAAAGAAATCTTAACATCTGTCCTATTGTTTCCATCCTCAATTACATGTTGCCTTTCACTATGAAAATAGTTTCCTGCTCATCTTGCCACCAGATTCTATCAGCTTTCCTCTGCATCCCAGAAATTCATCAACCACACTACTGCCAGAGTGATCTTTCTAAAGATCTGGTGGTGTCACTGAACTACTAAAAAATCCTCAGACGTTCCACACTGTTTGCTAGGTAACAGCCCGACCTTTTTACCAGTGTCCTTTGATATCTGCAGTTAACTTACATTTTGTGCTTCATACCCTACCAGCTATGCAAATGCTATGTAGAAGTCACACAGGAGTACTTAGCAATCGTTGAGCTTTGCACCTGTTGTTTTCTGTGCTTACAACATTCTCTCTCTGAAATTTCTGGCGAACTCCTCCTCAACCATCAAACCCTAGCCAAAAAGTTCTCTCTTCTGTGAAGCCTGCTTCCAAATCCGGGTTAATTTCAATTGCTCCCTCTATGCTATCGTGTACTTAATACATGCCTCTACTACTGCACTTGCTATGTTGTAATTATCTGCCTTACCCATCAGACTATTTATGGCTTCTATGAGCACAAAGACTGTGGCCTGACATATAGTAGATACTCAAAAATATTGTATATTAAGAGAGAATTTATAGGAATTTGTTTTCCTTCTTGTACATATTTCCTAAAAATATTTATTCTTCAGTATTTTTAAAATTATATACCAATCATATGATCAGGCTTATTTCAATTTTCATTTATTAATTCAACAAACATTTGATTTCTTAAAGACACTGATCTTGATTCAATAAGACTCTGACATAGCTTCTGGAGAAGGAACAGGAACATTTCAATCATATAACATGGAGAAAAATAACAGTCAAGATTTTAACCACTTAAGTGGTATGAGAAGGTCACATCTCAATTTTATTCTTCTATGCACAGGGGAAAGGACAATATATTTAATTATTAAATCCTAATATTTAAAAAGATGTATCTTAAAAGTCACCACTATACAGATATATCTGTGTCATTTTGAAACACAAACTCTTTGCATTTATCAATATGGCTGTAATCTTATACCAAAATGTGTACATAATATTATTAAAAATGGGTTAATTTCAACCTAATTGGCTATATATACCCCAAACACTTTCTCCTTACCACAGTTTATTTTATGCCATGCTACTTGAAATTGAGTTTGTTTATTATTTGCTGTCTCTGCCACTGGAATAGAAACTCCATGAGGACAGGCACGTTATCTACCTTGTTTATTGCTTTATGTCCAGAACTAAATGTTTATTATAAGCATACATTCAGAAATAGTCACTATTTTTGAGTATTTCATAGCCTAGTTTTAGCCTGTCATTCATCAGTTGTCTAATTCTGGCCAATTATTTATTTTTCCTAAGTTTGTCAACTTTATAGAAAAATGGAGGTAAAACATGCCAATCATCTGGCTACCATAAAGATTAGACAAGCTAATGTATGCAAAATACTTAACACAATAGAAGTGACAATAGCAATATAGTATTAGTAGAAAATATTACCTTAGAACTAGAATAAAGCTTAGAGCATCTCATTTCTATCCTTCATCTGTGAGCAGGTATCCCCCCAAGAGATGCTGTAACACGGGGACATGCAAGCTCTGTTTGACCACCTCCAGTGATGCTGAGTTCTCTACCCCTGAGGCAATTAATTTCATTGTTCCTAGTTTGATTCCTGAAAGGTATATCCTTTTCTTTGAAGATTTACTGCCACCCCGCCACCCATCATAATCCCCAATATTTGATATAGTTCGGTTTTCTGTGGCTACACGGAACAGCCTATTTTTCTTTTGATTCAACTATTTGAAGATTGTGATCACAGGGCTGAGATTTCTCTTCTTCATAATAAAGCAGGAAATAAAAGATTTCAGTAAAATCCAGTATTGTAGATGTGGTCCAACTAAAGTGTGTCTACCTAGTTCAAAGGACCATGACACTATGAGACCCCTTTTAATTCATGCAGTTTCCAATTAGCACTTTTCAGTGGAGGGTTTGCACGTGTGTGTGTTGGGTGTGTGTGTTGAGCAAGGCACATGACAAGTTGACTCATATTCTTCTTTTAGCTGCTAAAATCCCTTAAAATTTTTTTTACACATAATAGCCTTAAATCATCATATTTCTCTATCTCGTAACTTGTCTATTTATGTGGAAGCATTTTTGTTTGGTAGGCAAACATAGAGGTTTACATTTATTCCCCATAAATTCCCTTTTATTATATCTAGTGCATTATTTCAGACTAAGGGATTGTGATAGTTTATATCACAAAGTTTATATCTTTGTTCGTGTTACTTACTGCTAGCTCTCTCTCCATCTGCACCTATTAAGTTCTTTCTTCAAATTCTACCCAAATGCCACTCTCTCCCTAAATCATTCTCATTGAAATAATAAATTGTATATACAAGTTGTATTACATTTTGCTAGTTAAAGATATATTACATGACATGAGAAAAACAACCCCAAAATACTGTAATAAGAAAAGGATGAATAATTCCTTAAGTGATGATAAGACAGACTAAGAAAAAACAAGACGTGGTAGTGAGAGAACTTGAGTACAAGAAGTGTTTGAACGTCTCTGGCTGAGCACAGGTGGTTCTCTTTCTACCTAATGACATTATCTTAGAAATCACATAAATGTAGTTAGGTCTGGTTTAAGAATCTATTCCTTTACTTATAATCTGTCCATAATGTGGCTCAGACATAGTTTCAGACATACTCAATTGAACCAATTCACTGAAGTTATTTAGTCATGCAATACAATAACATTTGCCAAATATTTAAAGATTTTCAGATGTGTTATCTATCATATTCACTTCTTCAAAAGTAAAAATGATAAAGAGGTTCTGCCAGGAAGGAAATGTAAAATCAGTTATAATTTACAAGTTTAAAAGTTATCAAAAATTCTTAATTAAATTTAAAGTAACAGGAAGCGAAGGCGAATTAGACAGACTTATGCCCTAAAAGATTCACTCTTTGATGGGAATAAATATGACAGTAAGAGACATTATAGCGTTGCAGTACAAGAACATGGGCTCTACGTGTAGGCAGGTTGCAGTACTAGCATTTATTGGCCATGAAGCTTTGGGAGAGTTATCTAATTTCTCAAACATGTTCTTTTACCCGTAAAATGGGCCTGAAAGTGTCAATTACTTCTTAGAGTTGTTTTTAGAATTAAATGGGATAAAGTATATAAAGCACTTACAATAGTGCCCAGAGAATAATAATATGTATTAAATATTGGCTTACATTACTTTTCTTGGTCTAGCCATTGTCAGAATCATCTTTATCATTTATTATTATTATTAATATTACTACTACTACTACTATTCCCACTCCTGCTAGCATATGATGGTGAGTGGTAATAAGTTAGCTTGAAAAGATACATGATCAGAGCTATGCTTTGGAAAGAAAAATAGTAGAGATGGACTATTGAGGGACAGAGAGAAGAGCTGACAATAACTTCCGCTATGGTCCAGCAAAGAGATGTAGAGAACTTTAAAACAGTGGCAGTGATAATGAAAAAACAATGCAATGTGAAAGTAAAATAATGAATAGCAATTACTTTCCTAATGCATTTAAAAAAAAAAATCAAGGTACCTAGAATTCACTTAATATCCTCTTCAACTACAGCCTCTCTAATTTTCAATTTGCCCGGCAGGGATGATTTTTAGTCTTTTACATTACTCTGAATTTCTTGTTGGGATTCTCATAACTGCATAATGATGTTAAGAGCTTTAAGAAACACTCCATACTGTGCTATTTTAAAATTTTGTATGCAACTATTCCTTAGGATACCTACAGCAGAGAGAAATGAATGGTATAAAACAAACAAAATGAATAAATTCTTCATTCTACCACTTTCCTCAACTTCCATAATCGGAGCTAAAATCAGAGAACTAGAATATTAAAGTTAATTGAATAAATAGCAAAAAGAAAGGAATTTTGAGTATCGGCAGAAATTTTAAAGATCATATTGAAATAAGGAAAGATTATAAATGACATTAGATCTCACTGTAAAGCATTTAATCTTTATTTATGACCTTTTCTTAATTTAAACACATTTTTTAAAGCATCATTTTTTACCAATCTTCAATTAACTACCTAGAATGAAGTGCTACATGCAGTTTGCCCACAGAAATTTGTAGCAGAACTTGAGGGGGGGGCGTGGTACTAGCAGAATGGAAAGCAGAATGATTAGCAGAATGGAAACCGATTAGCAGATGATTAGCAGAATGGAAAGCGGCTCTAACATACTAACTTTTCCAGAAGACTGAATGCCTTTGATCATAGCCAAGCAAACCATGACCCAGGCAGCCAGCAAGCAGACGGTCATCTTCCAGTTTAAGCCTCCACTTTCGGAAATGGAATTGGAAATATTCAGTGCTTCTCTGTACCAATAATAGGTGGTGGCAGAACTTCTTTCGCATTCTGGCTCTACAACTATAGAAAGAAAGGTAACACACAATCATTTCAGACTATAAAGCGTAATGAGATGGTTCTTAACATTTCCTAGAAAACTACTACCATTCTACAGCAGCATTTAAATTCACAATGAAGAATATAAAAACTGCACAAAAATTTGAAAAACCAACAAACATGTATCCTCTTTCACATTTCTTATCATGCATTTCTGGGGTAAGAATATGTGAGTAATTAAAACAAATTCATGTTTATCACCCTTCCCACCCCAGGAATTATCTGATTAAGTCCTTGGGGTAGCATTGTCAAATATGTTAGCTGCTTGCCACACGCAGCTTTTGAAATGGGGCTAGTCTGAAGTGATGTGTGCTACAAATGTAAAATTCAAACTGGATTTCAGATTTCATATAAGAAAAATAATGTAAATTACTATATTAATAATGTTTATAATAATTGTATTAAAATAATATTTTGATGTATTAGATTAAATAAAATATTTCACCTCTTTCTTTTTACTTTTCTTAAACATACCTACTAGAAAAATTTAAACTGTACCTGTGAGTTGCATTTGATGTTTACTGGACACAGCTACTATAGGAAACTTTTTATTTACATCATAAGATTTTTAAAAAATGATGAGAAAACTATAAAGCAACAGAACCAAAGACATAAAAGCAATTATTTTGATTTAGATTCTTCCCTCTGCCCTCTTTTTGTTGGCTTTAATGAAAATGTAAGGCATCAATCAGGGTGTACAAAATAAAAGATTGTCAAAAGTTAATAAATGAAGCCTTGCAATATTTTACCCTAATATCATAAGGCACAATAAAGTAATTTGGAAAGAGTTAGAAAACTTAGATGGTCCCAAAAGTCTGTCTCTCAGAGTGCGCCAATCCTAAAAGTGAGGAAAGTCTGTTATGATGATAATTTTGAATGATTTTTTCATATCATTTAAAAAAATCTTGAAAGCTTCTGCCTTTACCATTCCTACAATCTTTAAATACAAAAAACACTACAACTACATTGTACATGTCTTACGAGTATGTGAAGCATTTTTCACCAAAGGACACTGATCCCAAGGTAGAGGTTGCTGAAAAGACTGAGAAAAATAAAACAAGCTCCAGCCAATGATGACGTTGTAGTAGAGAGCCACAAAAAAACACACCTGCAAAATAAAATAATGGGATTCCATTAAAACTCTCAGGTTTTGTCATTTAAAACAATGAGATGAAATGCATAAAACTCCACTTAACATTTTTAAAATCCTTCTTATTTTATTTTTTTATTCAAACACATTATCTTGGGTCTAAAAGGTAGTATCTCTCATAGGCCTTAGAACATACATTAACAAGATTGTGCCATATCAATATTTTTTTTATTTCAGGAAATTATGAGGGTATAAACATTTTGGTTACATGTTATGACTTTGCCACATCCCAACCATGATTTGAGACATGTCTTTTCCCTGCCACAATGCTCACCGCATCCATTAGTTGTTGAGTTTACCCACCCCAATCCCCTATCCCCAAAGACTATTACTACTGTGTGAGCACCTTAGTGTTGATCAGTCAGTGCCAGTTTGATGGCGAATACATGTGGTGCAGGTATATATTTAATGAAAGAGGTTAGAGACATATACAGAGAGAACTACGAAACACAATATCAATATTTACAGCTTGTTTTGTTAGAGGTGTATAGAAACACACACTCAGAGGTTTTATTTAAATGTAAATCATATCATTTCAAACCTTGTAAAGATTATAAGCATACACCACTTACTACACAACTTGCAAATCCAATCCCGCCCAGTTTAGGGCTTATGTAATTCCACACACCAATGCTGCCTCGCCGAATTCTTTGACCCACAGAAAGTTCCAGGAAAAAAAGGGGAATACCTATTACCAGAAGTAGTATTAAATATGGCAAAAGATATGCACCTACAGAAACAAGAATGAATAAAATAGATTATATTTTCAATAGTTACAGTAGAGAATACATTAATTAAAAGATAATATTTGAGTTTCTATATAGCATAATTACAGAAAACTTTAAAGAAAATTCAATTTCATTACTTTAAACTTTATAGATTTTGAAACTTGAATTTGACTGCTACAAAGAATTTCTGATAAATAATAATTATAAAAGAATGTAAATAAATAGTTCTAGTTTAATTTTATTGAAACAGTAAAATAGCTTCATTTTCCATAAAATAATTGATTCTTTAAAATTAGCTGTTTTCTGGAGTAGGTTTCACAAACTCCTAGAAATCTTATTCACACAATGGTTATGAAGTCATTTATTAAATTTTATCCCAACTCATTGAAATCACATATTCTAAATCTGATAAATTAGAATGAATGAGATTTTATGGTACCGACACTCACTTTTTTTTCCTAAATAAAATAACATCTATGGCTGCTTAGATTGAAAAAGAAAATAAAGCAAAATAACTTCTACCAGTGACACATGTCATTTTTTCCCACAAATCCTACACTTCATAAACCGAATAACTGTTTTCCAAAATTCTGAGAAAAGGTGGTGAGAATGATTGAGAAATTAAAATATTTAATGTCTGTTGTAAACATATATATGCTATTATCCTTATAATAGTTTCCATACTTAAAAAAATAACTATTTTTCAGCTAAATCACAAATGAAGACATATGACTACTGATTTAAAAATGAACCTGAACAACTCAACAATGTTAATATCAGATTCTATTAATTGTATAAAAAAGATAAATTTTAAACCTGTCCTCATTTCTACGTGAGAATACATATGCAAATTATTATTAAATAACCTCTGAGCTGGGCATCTTACATTCAGATTTCTAATCTGGAGTTTTGTCCAACTAGATACTGTTATGTGTAGCAGTTAAGTAATAGATGGTACTAATTCTTTTTTTTATAAGAGGCCATTTATTATCTTTTTCCTACTTTAAAAGTAGGAATAGATTTGGGAAGCTATTCAAATTGTTTTGGTAGTTATTCAGCTGAAGAAATAAATAGTACTATATTTTTTCAAATTATTTATCTCAGTATCTATATATCTCTGTAATAATGATGGTACACAAGAATTTCTCCTTATAGAGTGGTTGATACATAATCTCTACCTTCCTGCGGTTGATTTTCAGTCTTTCACACTTAGTTAATTCTACAAAAGGCTATGTAAAGCATTGATACATGAGCTTATAAAAGAAAAGTATTGAAATTCTAATTCTAAAATGATTAGTAACAGTCAGGAACTGGTGACCTAAAAGTGTTTCCCAAAGGTCTGAAAGTGAATTTTAACACCTGCATCAAATCTTAGATTATGAATGGGTTGTCTATATGCATGCTAAGGACTAAGAAAAAAGAGAGAGACAGACAGTATTAAGACTGGACTCATTGGCGATCTTTTTTGAGTTATGTATGCATGACATGCTATTGGATATTTAGCCCTTTCTTCTAACTCAAATTACTCTAACATTAGTCTCCATATTAAAAATAATCACAGCTAAAATATGATCAAGCATTGACTATTTGCCAGGCACATATCTAACTAAGCACATTACATGTAGTTATTTATTTGGCCCTTACAAGAATCCAGTGAAGTAAGTACAATTATTAACCCTATTTTACAGTAGTGGAAACTAAGCCTGAAGAAGTGAGGTAACTTGTAACCTGTGAAAGGTCACATGGCTAGTGGGAAAAGAGCCAGGCTTCCAACAGTCAAACTGACTTCAAAACGTGACCTGGTAGCCTCTATACTCTAGCACTTACTAAGCTTAACCATTGTGCTTTAAGTATAATATCTTTAGACAAATCAACTTATATTGACTCTATTACTTTTTTCTATTATTTATTAATAGAAAGTATTTCAATTTTTTTTTTGCTAATAACAAATTAGTAAATATAAAATCTTTTAGAGCTCTCCAGAAAGAAATCATCCTAAATGAAAGTCAACCCGGTTTTTCAGTGAAGACAGCCTTCTACCTGAACAGTATGGCCAACAAGGCTTACCAGGTGACAGGTCTCAAAATCAGAATTTATCTTCTGCCAGTCTTGGTAAGTGGAATGATTTGGGACAAACAAAAAAGTAGGGCAGCGCATAGTTGTGTATAGTCCATTTGATAAATAATTCATACATGATGTTACTGACTAGCTGGGGAGCTTGTCAATAGAGTGACGGGTAGAGCATCACCAACTTTCATGTATCGATCCTTCCCTCTCAGACAGGTTTGTCAAACAGCCTACTATTTCCAAACCTCTCGTTTTGTGCCTGCTTGAATTAACTAAAAGATTTCTTAAACATATTTTGTCACCATAACACCTTAGCTTTTTATCTGTTAGTAGACAATATTTTTTCTACTCTTTGTATGCTGAAATGCACAATTTATAAAATAAAAACTTTGTAATTGAACACTGTCCCAAAATATTATGGCATTTGAAAATCATAATAATTCATTTGAAAACAATAATAATTCATAAAAAATCATAATAATTACATGTCATTTTTGCTTTTTTGGAAAAGTGAAGCAACTTAAAATTGAGTTAATAAGTCATGGAGAGAAAATTCTGTCTTCCTTCACCAGTATTGTCTTATATCGGAAGCTTTAGGTTATTCTTTAAATGGAATAACTGATAGGAACAAAGGATGCAACATTTGTTAGAAAAGTTTCAGTCAGTAATTCAGAGATGTTTATAACATCCACAGAAAGAATTTGAGAATGTATTACTCTTAAGCAATCCCTGAGGATTCCTAGCAAGCCAATCTGCTCCCATGGAAACCTAATCTGAAAACAGAGCTGGGCTCAATTCCCCCAAATGAGTCTCCCTAGCTATACAATGGAATTCATAGTTTCAAAATTAATGAGACTGCAGCAACAACAGGAGCTATTTGAGAAAGCCAATTGCAATTTACTACAGTAATTTTTCACTTAAAATAAAACAAACAACTTACCACCCCCATTCTTCTGGCATAGGTATGGGAATCGCCACACATTCCCTAAACCTACAGAAAATCCAACCTGGGCCAGGATGTATTGTAGTTTACTGTTCCAAGCTGGTCTTTCATCTTCGATTTCAGATCCTTCTTCAATATCTGTGTCTTTCTCTTCTTGGACATTAACAATTAGTTCACTCTTTTTAAAAGCATCATCAGCTGAGTCTTCATTGGAAAGAAGGTCTTTGACAGACTCAATAACCTCATCATCTAGTTCTCTTTTTACCACCTTGCTATTCTTAGGCATTGGAAAGTATGGGAAGTATTATTTTTAAAAACTCTCTTTTAGCAACTGTTAGTTTTTTTTTTTAAAGAAAAAAATGTTACTTGGTATGAAAGAAGACTGAGGATGATACCAAATAAATTCTTGATTCAAGGTGATAAAGTCTTATGGATCCTGGGTCTGTATGTCCAATATTCTGTAGGTACCTGTAAAATTGAAAGTTGAAATGTGATAATATTTAATGATGAAAAATATTTAAAATACTGGATCACCTTTTCTTGTTAATTTTTATGGTAAACAAGGGTCTCTTTCTAAAGAGTATAAAACATACAATTGCCTTTGGTCTTTCAGAGCTTAATATTTTCAGAAGTGTACAAATTGTAAAGCACATATAAGTTTCATACACATTTTCTTTTAGCTAACTTACTTCTTCTTACAAATATCTCAGCTATACCCCAATGCATAATGTATATTTTGTTTATTAGTATTAAAACTTTGTGACCCTTTTTCTTAATTTTTTTTTCCCTGACTAAAGTAGATCTTTTCTTTTTTTTTTTTTTTTTTCAGACAGAGTCTCATCCTGTTGCTCAGGCAAGAGTGAGTGCAGTGGCGTCAGTCTAGCTCACAGCAACCTCAAACTCTTGGGCTCAAGCGAGCCTTCTGCCTCAGCCTCCCAAGTAGCTGGGACTACAGGCCTGTGCCACCATGCCTGGCTAATTTTTTCTATAAATATTTTTAGCTGTCCAATTAATTTCTTTCTATTTTTGATAGAGACGGGGTCTCGCTCTTGCTCAGGCTGGTCTCGAACTCCTAGCTCAAACAATCCACCCACCTCGGCCTCCCAGAGTGCTAGGATCACAGGCGTGAGCCACCGTGTCCAGCCTAAAGTAGATCTTTTCTTATACATCCCTTATTTTGTTCTTTATAGAATTATACATACAATTGCTTGCCAACCTTGTAAATTTATCTTATAAATAACCTTTTCTGCTCACATATTCATCCATTTACTCATTTGATTAACTGTGATGGAATCTTATGAGATACAATCATTAATAAAACACACACTGTATGCTTTTAAGAAACTTATATCTAATAGAGAGAAAGGTACATCTCAAATAACTATACTACATTGCAGAATTTAAATGATCCAACATCATTACAATAGGAAATATCAGGAATGTTGGATAAAATTAGAATTGGGCAGAAATATAGTCAGGCCACACCAAATACAAGAAACATTATAAATGTGGCAAGAAATGGAAAAAAAAATCATGATATATGTGAGAACATTCTTTTAAGCAATTCAAGAAAAAACACATCACTTTGAGATTTTTCTCTGTTTTTATTTGTATGTTATATCTCATATTCTTTTCCCTATTCAGAAACAGACCAAGTTAAGTGTACAACGCATGTCTATGGAACAAAGACATTGTCTATTTTAAAAAGTGACTTAAACACATGAGTGCTTTTCTTCAAAGCTGGATTAGGAAGCTTTAGAAATTTTAACCTAAGCATTCTGCAATTTATTGCTGTTAAAAAAATGAAATTTCTTGATAGAATTGCTATTAGATTTACATTAAAGGTCAAAAAAAACAACTGTCATACTTCAACTTATAATCTTAATGAGCAAGACAGTGCTGGGTAACACAATTAAAAAAAAACTTACCCACATAACTAATTAATATATTACCTTTAGGTTTGGATGATGTTTAGTTGTTTGCAAAATTAAAATATATACCCTAAGAGCAAACATTTACTTATGCAGGATTTGTTAACATAACAGTTAAGAGTAAACTGTGAAAGAAATCTGAAAAAGAGCATTCCCAAATTTTGAGTAATAGACATATCTCTAGAATAAGTGAAAAACTTCTCACAGTGACTATTTTAAAGAAGCTAACAAGGTTTTGATGTGAAAATAGTTCATAAGGTTGGAAATCGTGTCTGTTTAATTTACATTATTTTCCTTTAGAGCTCAGTAAATATTAGTGGAATAAATGAATAAATGCAATCATTGAAAAACTGAAATAAGCTAATTTTGTAATAATTTTTCCTGGAAGAAAACAACCAGATATATAAGAAATTGTGTTTGTGAGATGTGAATTATCCAGATTAAAGGTCTACATTTATTGAATTATCTAAAGATAAAAGGCATAGTAACAAAGGATATATAGATAAGAATATGTTTGTGTCCTAGCTCTACTATTTATTAACTGTGTTACTGCTGGTAGTTAAATCTCTCTTTACCTCAGTTTCCACAATAAACATTGGTCTTTTATTCCTTTTGCTTTTTTTCATGCAAATAGAAAGGGTAGAAATATATCCAAGTTTGGAGATACTATTACAGTAAAAAGACTCACCATTTGATAAAGAAAGTTTTTTAAAAATAGTATTAATCATGAACCTCCATCAAATTAATTATTATATTATTTTCTATACATTCTATATCAAATATATAAAGGAAATTGTTGTATTTCTTCTATACATTTTTGCTCTTTCGGAAAAAAATACACAAAAAACTCAAAATGAAAAATAACACCTTTGGCTGCTATCACAAGTTTTTTACATATCAAATGAATAATCATCAATTTAAATAAGATTTGCATAAGATATCCTTTGGCAACATTTACACTTAAAAATTCTGATCAGACTACCTGTATTTAAAAAAATCAGTACCTAATGTAAACAATTTAAATGCAACATTATATTATAAATAAATATACATAAATACATACACTCATATCATATAATATAATAACCCTAGGCAATCTCTATAAAATTTAAATAAATATACTAAAAAGGGACTTTAAATATGCTTTTGCATGAATTTAGAGCTCCTTTACTAATATGAGCAAAAAAAAGTGATAGAACATTAATGTTATAAGTAAAATAATTTAAGCTCCTTTTGCTTACTGTGTTTCTTACCCTCTCCTACTTCCTGATCTTGTCTGGGGTAGTTTTCAGGAGATACGGGAAGGAATGTAAATAAACACTGAAATTTTCACAATAACTTGTAAGTCTAGGGGGAAATGTCATTGCCTGGAGAATAACTTTATCTTACTGACACTTATATTCTCAACGTTTAAACTTGTCTGTCAGATGAACGAACGGAAAGAAGTTTAAAAGTATAATATTCTGTAACTAAACATGTATTTTTTGTTTTTGTTTGTCTTTTTGCCTCAAGACCCTGAACTTACTGATCAGAGCCATTTGTTTCTTGTACACAGCTTTGTATCACCAAAAGCAAAGATATATTAATATATTGAGTTTCTGGTGATATTTGTAAAAACTTAGTATAGAAACAACAATTTGGAAGCCAAATCAATTTCAAATTTTCAAGAACTACCTTTTTTGAAGGACAAAATTTTCATGAATTCCAAAAACTTGTCTAAATAACTTTGTCCATAAGTGTAGGCGATAAGCATAAACTAAAAAGAGAATAAGAAGAAAGGTTGACTATTGCCAAAAGTGTATTGCAATTGCTATATCTGTGAATAGAGTAAGAAATGAAGCAGGAATGTCCAAGAAGGAAGTGAGGCAGAGAGTGATAAAGTATCAGTACTCAATCAGCCACATTCATAGTGATAGAATCTGTATCAAGAAACTGCACAGCCTCTGCCAAGTCAACACCATCCATTCTTGTGACAGAGAGTCAACTGGAGGACAAGTCATCACCCACTGCACTTCATCTGCAACTAGGAGTTACATTAGCTGTCCTCATTATTATCTGGTAAGGGCCTCCTATCTACAAATGCACAACAGAGCATGGGTCAACAAAATATTGTGCAGGGGCTAAATACAGTCCACTGACTGTATTCTGCAAATAAAGCTTTATCGGGACATATCCTTGTCCATACATTTACAAATCATCTATGCCTGATTTTGTGCTACAACTACAGAGTTGCTCTTACAGACTGCAAAGAGTAATTATTTACTCTTTACTGAAAAAGTTTACCAACCTCTCTTTTGGAGAATAAATCCACATTGAAGTTGTGGAATTCCCCAGCTTACTCCATCTATTCTCCATTTGTATGGCACTATTTTCTTTATTAAAAAAAAATGCAGAGATAGAACTATCTCCATTCAAAGATGAGTCGTTACAAAAAATGAAAAAGTTTTGCATAGAAACAGGGAGATAGAGCACTAGTAGTGGAAGGAGACAAAACATAAGCAAAAGACATGTGTAGAACATAAATATATACCAGGAAACAGAGTGCTCCTGAGTCACAAAAAGATCACTTATTAAAAAAATAACCTCATAGAAGTGAAGAAAAAGTTAGGCGGATGAATACAAGTTAAGAAATGGGGGAATTCATCATAGGAATGAAAGTCATATTAGAAACAACTAAAACTAGAATAAACACTACTAAAACTACATCCAGTGACATGGAGAACAGGCTTAAAGAAACTTCACAAAAACGAAATTAAAAGAAACAAATGTTTACAAGTAATTTAAAGAAAAAACTAAAGGAAACTGAAGTTAAATGATGGTGACCCAACAAAGTTATAGTTGGCATACTCAAACAAGAGAAAACAATTAAATAAAACATAAAATTCTAAAAGACAGAATAACAAATGTTTTGTTTAAAGACTCATATTTTCAGATTATAACAACAATGCAGAAAAGTAAACACTGAGAAATTACTAAGATAAAGTATTCCTAGAGATTTCAAGCAGAAATAGAAAGGGGAAATAAAAAGACTTCTCAGAATATTCAGTAACTTCTATCAAAATTAAGAGAAAAATATACATATAAAATAATTTTTATATGCAATTAATTTATATTCCAATTATAAAAGCCACAAGCAAGTATTCCTATTCAAAAGAGAACTCACGAACCCTATGAGATGAAGGAGTGGAGAATGGAGGGAGGGACCACATGATCATGAAATTTAGCCAATCATGGGAGGAAATAAGAGCTCAGTAAGAGAGAAGCCATGTTAAGGAATCAAAGTGAACATTAATTTAAACAAGAAGATAAGGTTTATAATCTGTAGAAATTATTCTGAGGGGAAAATATAAATTAAAATTTAAAAATAACATAACTAGCAAAATCATGAATTGAAATGGGATGAAATAGAAATACATACAAGTGTGAAAATTTCCACATTGTTCATGCAAGAAGTAATAGATGCTATCTAAATATGAAACTACAATGGGATCTTCTAGGAATGAATATGTCTTGATGCAAAGAGACATACATTAGTACCAAACATTTATATCTGAATTTTAGAGACACATTGTCTGAGTTCAAATCCTAACTCTATCATTGTGGTTTTATGACCTTTGTCAAGATACTTAACTGTGCCTCAGTTTCTTCATTTATAAAATGAAGACAATAATACACTTATCTAAAAATAGAGTACTTAGATAAATGCCAGCACACTGAGAGAACTCAATATATATTCTCTTTTATTACTATGATTATCATCACTCTTATTGTTGTATTATATTACAAGTAATTTATTGTATATTATTAAGGAGAATGTTAAGGCCATGTTACATGTTTTAGTTTTTTCTTTGACACAACTTTTTTTGTATCCATTATCTATTGCTGCACAGCAAATCACCTCAAAACCTAGTGGCTTGAAAAAACTTTTATTTCCTCGTGATTCTTTGGGTCAGCAGTGTGAGCTAGGTTTAGATGATCAGTGATTCTGCTGCTCTTGATTTGGATCACCACTGCACTGCATTTACCCATCCACTCAGTGAGGGGGTATTGTCTCAAATATCATCTAGCTCACATTCTGGTAAAAGGCAGGCTCTCAGCCAGGGTACTTTGGTTCTCCTACATGTAGTCTTTCCAAAATGCTAGCTCCACCTTTTTCACATTGTAAACTCAGTCTATAGATTTCCAACTGGAGTCAAAAGAAGGTAAGCCCAATGCACTAGTGCTATCAAAGCCTGTGTGTCATATTTGCTGTTTCACTGGCCAAAGCAAGTCTCAAAGCCAAGTCCACATTAATTCAAGAGTAGAGACATAAACCCTACTTCTTGATGGAAGAAGCAACAGAGTCATATTGCAAAGGATTAAGTAGAGGGAAGAGAAAAATATTTTCAACCTCTTTACAAATAATTTTCCACATTTGCCCAGTTAGTTTCCCCCTCCCTGGAGTTTGAATCTTGAGGAAAGGAACAAAGAGATCAAAAGTTGGCATCTCATCCAATTCCATGAAAAGTATGCCCAGGCAACTACTACTGTAGTCATGGATCCTGGTTCCTGGTTTTCAGAACTATTTTCATTCTTGCCCTTTTCTGTCTCATTGCTAAGCACCTCTTTGTTTCTTTGAATGCCTGTGACTCTGTGATGTCACTTTTCTTTTGCCTAGCATCAGTTTCTACAGCTTACAAACAAAGAACCCTAAGTAATACACCAATTATAAATGAAAAACCATTGTTATCTTTTCATTCATCTGTCTCTGTGTATAAACATTAACACACAAAAATGTTGGCAACTTTACATTATTTAAATTTGGACTTATATTTACATTCTTTGCATTCTCCCATTTTTGTGTTGCTTTAGCTATCTTCATGTATTTTTCAAAATAAATCTATTTTGAAACTATGAAATTAGATCCAAAGCTTTTTAAAATCAACATACTAAATTTCTAACTCGGTGGTCCTCAACCCCAACCATTTTATGTGTTCTTTTTCAAGATTGTTTCACTTATTCTAGGCTCTTTTCTTTCCACATAAATTTTGAAATCAGCTTCAAAATTTTGCACAAAACCACAAAAACCAGCCTGCTCTGGGGTTTTGAATGAGATTGCATCAATTTTATGGATCTATTAATATTTGGGGAGCACCAACATCTAAAAAACTGAATTTTCCAATCTATGTAGTTGGTATAGCTTTTCTTTTATTTATGTCTTCTTTAAATTTCTTTCAATCATGTTTCAAAGATGTCAGTGTACTAGTCTTGCACATATTTTGTTAAATTTATCTCCCTAATTAATTTATGTTTTTGAATATGATTTAATTTTCTTAGTTTCAGGTTGCAGTTGTATTTTGCTGGTACGTGGACTAAAACTGATTATTTATCACCGACTTTCCTACAGTGATGCTAAATCAAGCCTTATATTTTCTTAAAGATCCTTTAGAATTTCCACTTATACAATCATGCCATCAATAAATAAAGATAATTTAACTTGTACTTGTTAAATTATTTACCTTTAATTTCTTTCTCTTGACTTATTTTGCTGGCTAGGACATCTACTAAAATGTTGAATAGAAGTGCTAAGAGCAAACATCCTCATTTATGTCCCAATGTTGCTAGGAAAGTAGTCAATATTTCAGCTGAGGACAAACTTAGTTATAAATTTTTACATAGATATAAATTTAGTGAAGTTACTTTTTATTCTTAGTTCAGCAAGGTTTTTATTTTGAATTACGAATGTGTTGAATTCTGACACATAATTTTCTACCTTTATTAAGATAATCATATAACTTCTTAGTCTGTTGATGTAGCATGTTATATTAATTTTGCATCTTAAATCAATGTTTCATTTATGGAATAAACCTCACTTAGTCATAATGTATTACATTTTTAATATATCACTGAAATAAATCTGCTAATATTTTGTTATGGATTTTTTTCAACTACAATCGTGTGAATGCGGATCTGCAATGTTTTTTCCTGTATTTTGTTTCTCTGGTTTCGGTAGCTTCATAAAAAAAACCTTTCAAAATGATTTCCCTTTTATCTTCTCAGAAAATATGTGTAGGATTAGTTTTATTTCTTTTTTAAATATTTGGCAGCACTCACCAATAAAGCCATCTGGGCCTGGAATTTTCTTTCTGAATATATTTTTAATTAAAAATTCAATTTCTTTCATTGATATACAGCTACTTAGATTTTCTTTTTCTTGTTATGTTGGTTTTAGTAAGCTGTCTTTTTTGAGAAATTTTTCTATTTCATCATGAAGGTGTCAAATTTATTGGCACAAAATGTTTCATTAATATTTCACATTTTTTAAAATATGTGTAGGATTTGTAGTCATATCCTGTTCTTTATTGCTGATTTTGTTTTGACCAGTCTTGCTAATATTTTCACTATCAAATTAACAACACTTTTTCCAATTCTTCCTCCATCTTTCAAAACATTTTAGTTCCTAAACTATTGTTACAATCTGTTTTGAAATTACATTATAGTAAATTTTAATTAACATTTCCAGTGAAAATATGCAAAGACCTGAAATAGCAGGCAGGTACTTGCATCTTAGAAATGAGGGATGACTCAAACACACTTGTCTGCACCGTCTAAGTTTTGGCACTTGCCACAAGTTTAATATTCTGTAATAAAGCACTGAAACATGAGTAAATTATCTCCATGACTTTGACAATGCAAATTTTACTGAAGAAAGTTTTTTTAAAAAATATGAACTGTTCTGAATATTGAATCTTAAATTTATTGTGGATTCAAACAAAATATATATTGCTAATTTCTAATATAGGATAGAAAGTAAGGAATATCTGAATAAAATAGAAATATGGCAACACTGAAGAAACACTAGCACAACATGTCAATTAGTTTACAATTATGGAATAATTACAAAAGGAAAAAGACAAGAGAATTGATAAAAAACTAAAACAATGATCTTGACAAATAATACAAAATATCTTCAACAATATAGAATTCAAATCAAAAATGTCTTTTGCAAATTCTCTCTCTTTATATAAACTTTTTTTGTACTGAGCAAAAAGATTACGAAAATCACAAAGCCAATCAAAAGGGAGGGAAATTTTTACAAATGACAATATAAAGTCATAATTTATATTTCATTAAACATATATTTTGTCCAAAAAGGTGAACTATAGCACACCTATCAGAATGGCTAAAATTTTTATAAAATGTAGTAACACCAAATATCAGTGAGGAAGTGAAGAAACTAAGTCAATCATATATTGCTAGTGGAAATGTAAAAGAGTATAGCCACCCTGAAAAAAACAAAAAGTTCGTAGTTACTTTTGTTACTGAACCAAACTGGGTCTGGTTGCCCACATGTTAATGGAAAGCTAAATACCAAAACACCTGGTTTTTATAGAGAGAAATGTTATTGCAAGGCAGCCAAGCAAGGAGACAGGAGTCTGACTGAAATGCCTCCCTGAGTTAAGGGCCAGGACAAGTTTTATAGTTAGAGAGTAAAGAGGCGTGATCTGATTGGATCTTGCAATGAGATAATGCCAGGAGATGTGATCTGACTGGATCATGCCATGGTGTGACATTTGGGCTCGACCTGGTTGGATGATGGATTATGTCTTGTGGTGTCACCTTCTTAATTCAGTCCCCATTCCTTGGTCCAAGCACTGAGATTCTGCCCGTGGTTGAATGCTTGGTTCATTTAGGCATGCTCAGTTTACATAACTTGCAATGTGGGGGTTCATGACAGCTGAAAAATAAGTCCTGGAGAGTTTTCAAGATGGCTGACTAGAAGCAGCTGGTGTTCGTCTCTTCTTCAGAGATCAATCAAGATATTCATCAAATACCCATATTTTGAACAGATCATTGGAGAAAAAAAAAAAAACACTTGAAAGTAACAGAGAAGTGACGAGGAGACACAAAGGGTAGAGGCAGAAGCTGGACTTCCAGTGCAGAGCTGCTGAAAGCCTTGAGCAGCCCCCAGGCCCAAACCGAGGGAAGGAGCAAGCAGCGTACCCTCAGAGCTCTGCACTCGTGCCTTGGACCTTTGCAGTTTGTGCTACAGGGTAACTTCTCAACCTCCACAGGCCTTCAGAAAGGCATGGGGAATGGCTGAGATATCACACTGAGGCACTGCTTGAGCTCATGTGGAGCTGCGCAGGCTTTGGAATCCTGGACACCTGCACCTCAAGCATAATAAGGCTATTTATAATCAAGGTGTTCATTTAGAACCTAACCCCTCTAAAAGTACCCACAAGCAAAGCCAAAGATTCATACTTAACATATACTACAGTTACATCTTTATGAGGGGGAAAAAATCTCATCTAAACAAAAGTAAAATCAAAAACAAGAAGTGGCAGCCTCTCTAGATAAGAAGGAATCAGTGGAAGAACTCTGGCAATATGAAAAAACAGAGTGCAATGATACCCCCAAAGAATCATACTAGCTCTCTAGCAAGGGACTGCAAAGAATAGGAAAAATCTGAAATGTCAGATAACAAATGCAAAATATGGATTGCAAGTAAGCTCAATGAAATCCAAGAGAAAGTTGAAAATCGACACAAAGAATCCAAAAACAATAATTCAGGGCATGAATGAAAAAATCACTGAAGAGACAGATATTTTAAAACAACAACAGCAGAACTTCTGTAAATGAAAGACTCATTTAGGGAATTTCAAAGTACAGTGAAAAGTTTCAACAGCAGACTAGATCAAGAAGAGAAAGAATCTCCAAGCTTGAAGACAGGATTTTGAATTAACCCAGTAGGTCAAAAACAGAGAAAAAAAAATTAAGAGAAATTAACAAAGTCTTCAAGAAATATAAGATTATCTAAAATGCCCAAGAAGAATTAAGGGTATCCCTGAAGGAGAAGAAGAAAAAGCAAAAAGTATGGAAACCCTATTTGAGGGAATAATGAAGGAAAACTTCCCTGGTCATGCTGGAGATTTACACATTCAGATTCGAGAAGGTCATCCAACTCCCAGAAGATTCATTGCAAATAGGATATCACCAAAGCACACAGTCAACAGACTGCTCAAAGTCAAAGTGAAGGAGAAAATCCTACAAGCCATGAGACAAAAGCATCAAGTAACTTACAAAGAAAAACCCATCAGAGTAACAACAGAATTCTCAGCAGAAACTACACAAGCCAGAGAGATTGGAGTCCTATCTTTAGTATTCTTAAACAGAACAACTGTCAGCCAAAAACTTTGTATCCTGCAAAACTAAGCTTCGTAAATGAAGGAGAAATAAATTCTTTCCCAGACAAGCAAACACTAAGGGAATTTGTCACCACTAGACCTGCCCTACAAGAAATGTTCAGAAATGCTCTAAACATTGAATACTCTCCAATGTAAAAACACTCAAAAGTAAAAATTCACTGCTCTTATAAAACAGTAACACAAGGGAGAATACAAAGCCACAAGGTTACAATCAACAGGATGACTAGAATGGTATCTCACATACGAATATTAACATTGACTGTAAATGGTCTGAATGCCCGTTAGAAGATATATATTAGTGGAATGGATAAAAAAAAAACACAACCCAAATATCTGCTATCTCCAAGAAACCCATTTAACTGGTAAAGATTCTCATAGATTCAAGGTAAAGGCATGGGAAAAAATATTCTACAAAAATGGAAGCCAAAAGTAACCAGGAGTAGCTATTCTTAAATCAGATAAAACAGACTTTAAACAACAATAAAAAAAGACAAAAATGGTTATTATACAATGATAAAGGGACCAATTCAGCCACTACTGAAAGATCGAATGCCTTTCCTCTAGAATCAGGAAAAAGATAAGAATGTCTACTTTCACACTCTTATTCAAAATACTATTTAAAGTTCTTACAAGAGGAAAAAGGCAAGAAAAAAGAAGGACAGTCATCCCTTAGTATCATTGGGATTTTGGTTCAAGGACCTCCCATAAATATCAAAATCCTCAGATTCTCAAGTCCCACAGTCAGCCCTGAGGAATCTTTGACTATGAAAAGTTGTATTCATGGTTCTCCATCCCACAAATACTATATTTTCCACCTGCATTTGGTTGCATTCATAGATGCCGAAACCGTGGATATGGAAGGGCTGACTGTATAAGGCATATAGATCAAAAATGAAGAAATAAAACTTTTCACACTTGCAGACATTCTGATGCTGAAAATCCTAAGGAATCTACAAAAATACCTCCTAGAATAAGTGATTCAACAAAGTCATAGGATGCAAGATAAACATATACAAATCATTTGTATTTCTGTGTTAGCAATAAGCAAGTGGATACAGAAATTAAAAATACAATAGCATCACCATCTCTAAAAAAATGAAATACATGAAAATGTAACAAAATATGGACAGTATTGTTTTTGCTGAAAACTATAGAGTGCTGGTAAAAGAAATGAAAGATCTAAATATATGGACAGACATACCACATTCATGGATTATAAGATCAACATAGTAAATATGTCAATTCCCCTTAATTGAAATATGGGTTTAATGCAAAACCTATCAAAATCCGAGGAAAATTTTTGTATAAACGAGATTCTAAAATGTATATGAACAGGCAAAAAACTAGAATAGCTACAACAATTTTAAAACATAAGATTGAAGTGGGAGGAATGATTTTACCCAATTTCAAGACTTATATAGCTACAGTAATGAAGACTATATGGGTTGGCAGGAAGAGAGACACATAAATCAATGGAACAGAAGATACTGCCCAGAAAGAAGTATACACACATATGTCCAACTGACTTTTTATAAAGGTGCAAAAGCAATTTTAATGAAAAAAGATAGCCCTTTTAACAAATGGTTCTGAAAACAACTGGACATCCCTAAGCAAAAATATAATCTCTACCGAAACCTCACACCTTATACAAAAATTAACTCAAATGGATCACAGACTTACAGGTAAAACATAAAACTATAAAACTTTTAGAAAAAAATCATCAGATAAAATCTTTGAGATCTAGGTCTAAGCAAAGAGTTCTTAGACATGACAAAAGCAAGACTCATCAAAGCAAAAAATTATTTTTGCTCAAAATTTAAAACTTTTGCTCTGTGAAAGAACATATTAAGAGGATGAAAAGACAAGCTAAAGACTGGGAGAAAATATTCAAAGGCCACAAAGTACTAGTATATAGGATATATAAAAAACTCCTAAAACTCAACTATTAACAATAAAATTAGAAAATGTGTTAAGAACATAAAGGGACATTTCATTGACTATTACTTAGGAATAGCAAATAAGCATATAAAATGAGGTTTAATATGATTAGCTTTCAGGGAAATACAAATTAAAACCACAATGAGATGTTTCTATATACCATCAGAATGGTTAAAATACAGTGACAACCACATTCTGACAAGGATACAGAGAAAATGAATCATTTATTCATTGCTGGTGAGAATATAAAATTGTACAACCACTTTGAAAAAGATTCTGGCAGTTTCTTAAAAACCTAAACATGCAACTGTCATATAATCAAGTAATTGCACTCCTGGGCATTTATCCCAGATAAATGAAAACTTACGTTCCATAAAAACATATACAGGAGTATCCATATGGCTTTGTGGATATAAATAACCCAGATGTCATTCAATGGATGAATGGGTAAACAAACTCCAGCACATCCATACCATAGAGTACAACTCAGGAAAATAAATAACTACTAATTGATATACACAACTTAGATGAATCTACAGAAAATTATGCTGAGTAAAAAAGACAATTCTGAAAGGTCAAATACTATATGATTCCATTTATGTAACATTTTTGAAATGACTAAATAATAAACATGAAGAACAGGCCAGAGATGACCAGGAGTTAAGGAGATCCTGGGAGCAGGAGTGAAGTAGTTGTGGTTATAAAAGGGCAACACAGAGAATTCTTTCTTCTGTTCTGTAACTTGACTATGTTAATGTCAATACTCTGATTAGGATGCTGTAGTATAGTTATTGCAAGATGTTACATTTGTAGGAAATTTTGTCAACAGCTCACAAGAACTCTCTGTGTTATTTCTTAACATCTATATATGATTCTACAACCATCTCAAAATTAAGATTAAGAAAACACCAGAAAACTACTCATTTTTATGCTGACATCACTGGCCAAATTTAGTTAATCCACTAAACTATTTCTCTAATTTTATTACTAAAAATATTGAAAGAGGCAACTTTCCTGTGAATACATACACAACAACAAAAATCATGGAGTCAAAATACCCATTGACTTTCGTACCTTACTAATTTGACAGAATCTGATGCATGACTACTACTGTATTAAGGGTGCTTATTTGCTGTTGTTTTCACTTTAGAATATTTTAAATGTATATTTTGAATAAATAATACAATAATGTGGTTTTAAAGGACACAGAGTGAAAAATATCTTCCTGCCCCCTTTCCCCAGGATATACAGTACCATCTCTAGCTCGCTATAAGTAAACAAAGTCTTCCAAAGATATTTTATGTACATTCAAGCTAATATATATATATATACTGTATGTATATTCAAGTTAATGTGTTTTCTCCCCACCCCCAACCTGCCTCTTTTTACACAACTATTACTATATGCAGAATTCTACATCTCAGTTTTTCACTCAAAAATTTTTTTCAGTAACTTTTTATCTCAATACAACAGCTTAATTTTTTAAAATAACTGTATGTTATTCCTTGGTGTAAGTGCACCATAGATTTAGATTTGATTCTGATAATTTGCTACTACAACATTCCAAAAAATTACTTTGTATATCTTGCATTTCCATATCTGTAGAATAAATCGCTAAAAGTGGGATTGCTTGGTCAAAGGGTATGTGCTTTCATAATTTTGATAAATATTGCCAAAAGGCCCTTTATAAAAATTGTGTCAATCTGCACTACTACAAGCAATATGGATTGCCTGTTTCCTTCTGCCCTTTTCAATACAGTAAGTGATCTCTTTGATCTTTGCCAATCTGCTGGGTGAAAAAGCTCCCAGAGTAAACATTCTATTTAAAGGTAACAATCAATTAATCTTACGAAAAAAGATACTTTAGCACATTAATTATAAGGAAATAATGTGACCTTCAAGGTTGAAAACAGTTCTATCCTATATCAAGAGATATCGTGCATTTAAAATTATCCTGTATCCCAGTTTATCCTTAGGGCTTTTTATTCACAGAGAAAAAGATTATAATTACTGGTCAAAGTTAATATTCAAGCAGACAAATGTATCAAAAAAGTGTTTACTAAAGACTGCCAGAAGAGTAGTACTATAAGCAAACTGGAAATAAATCTAAAAATTGCTGCCATGTAACCTTGAATGTTATTCATGTATTAGACTATGTCTGTGGACTTTTGTTAATAATGCCATCTGCTCAGAAACCATTTCAAAATCTACTCTGCATGTGAATATATTAATATATCCAATCATGCATATGGATGTAGTAATAAAGAATTAATATATTCACAAGCAGTTGAGAGAGAAATTAAGAAGTGAGAGCAAAGTTTACGTGAGATTTTGATAACCACCAAGGTTTCCTTCAGGTCTGTCATTCTGAGTCAATGGTTCTTTTAATTGCCTCGATGAAAACTCCAGAGTTAAAAGGAATGTAAATTTATTACTTATTCACATACAAATTTTATTCTATGACAGGAGAAGTATATTGTCTAACATGCACACAGTACAATTTGAACTGCGATCATTAGGTAATGATTATAAAAATGGAGTTTAGGCTTTAGTAACTATTCCAGCTTATTTTAAATGTTTCAATAATTGACAAGTAAGGCATCTCATCTGATTATTGGTATCTCAAATAGCTAAGTTATCCAATTTTTAAATTCTTTACTATTTCTTATTAATTGAGTGACAGAGTACTTATCTCCTAAAATTGAAACATATATAAATACCTTCCTTAGTTCCATTAAAATACTACATCCTGAGTTAGATTGGAATTATAAAATAATTTTGAATCAAGTATATGATGTGCAATCAGAAAAAGAAAAGCTTATCAACAAACAGTATAATATCACTCTTTCAAAATTCTAATTTCTGTCTGAGAAAAGAACACATTGAAAGTTTTACTTGGGAAAAAATGGTCAATGAATTTAACTTTAAATTCAGTTTGTTTGGATAATATATTTTACTCCAACAAATGTACATGGAAAGCCAATACACAAAAATAAAATCGTCTGATTCTATGGTCAAATACCTAGAATTTAATAGAAGAGAAATACACTGTTCAAAGAAATTCAGTCCATCATCAAGTATTATGTATAAGTTAAGTCGAGTACTGGGCGCCTAAGACATAAGGCGCCTGTATTTCAGGACTGTTCTTGCAGAAACGAGGCTGGGTGGGGCGAAGAGCTTCGTGGGGCTGCGTCTGCAGAGAATAATTCCCCAAAGCAAACATTTTGTTCCCGGTATCCCGGAAAAGCAAGCAGGTATTGACAGGTATAAAATCGCTTTTACAGAATGGGCGATGAGGAGCCCAGATGAAGCACCTATAGCAAACCCTTCATTCCTCCAATACTGCTCAGGGTAGTGAACCGCCAAAATGGTGCAGACGAAGATCGGGTCTACCTTTAAGACCTGGAGGGGAAAACGGCCAGACCAGAAGAAACGGTCGCAGTCTCATTTGCATAAGCACCCAAACACTGCTAACGTCACCGCGCCCGAGTGCGGACCCCGCCCCGTCTTACTCCAGCCCTTCCGCGCCAGCGAGGAGGATGGAAACGGAAAGCGAGACACTGGAGAGCTGGAACCTGGGCTTCGCTCTCCTAGAACGCGCATCGAACGCCGCTTCTTGGCTCAGTGGCAAAGAACTCCCGCCACTGAGG
Source organism: Avahi laniger (assembly GCA_963575035.1). Taxonomy (NCBI): domain Eukaryota; kingdom Metazoa; phylum Chordata; class Mammalia; order Primates; family Indriidae; genus Avahi; species Avahi laniger. The sequence continues at coordinate 28,170 of CAUYSK010027591.1, forward strand.
CCTCTGCCACTGGGTGGGTCACGCGTGCTCCCGGGACGCCTCGGGCGTTTTGGTTCATTCACGTGCATAATAAGGCTGGTGCACAGGTTGAGACTGAAAGCCTTTCCCAAAGCTCAAAACCGTCTTCTGTCCGGCCACGCGCAGACCAGCCAAGTGAATGAAAGGTAGAAACGACCTAAGTTTCAGCTGCTTCCCATCCTCTCCTTAAAACTGATCACCACCCCGCACTCTCATATTCCAGGATGGGCAGAAACACGCGAGCTGGGCTTTCTCCAGCAGCCACGTGCCTTGTGCGCGGCGAAAGGCCCACTTTCGGACCATTTATTACAGGATGCCTCAAGCAAAAGGGAATTGTGGTCACGTGAAAGCACTCTGCCTTCCGTAGTCGCCTTCTGCAGTTGCAAAAGCAGCCAGAAGCGAATGAGGAAAGAGGCTCGCTGCTCTCCCCGCCCCGCCGCCCACCTGCACGAGGTTCGGCTTCCAATCACCTCGAAAGCGCCTGTTTCCACCCTGACCCTCCCAACTTTCCTCTCGGACTTCCCGGGTGTCGGACCCCACCCTACCACCTCGACTTGACTTGGAAATGAGTAGGTCTCTGGGGATGCCGCGGGCAGTTTCCACGACGGGAAGGAAGGAAGGAAGGAAGGATGGCGGCACGTTTCGACCCATGTGCTTCCTCCTAGATGTGCAGCCTCTCGCCCCCCCCACCCCGATTGTGCACGGATGCAGAACGCAGAGACTGGAGGGTCGCTCGCCCAGCGCAGCTTCTCCCTCCCAGGGCTTTTGAGCCATTCTCCCTCCAGCCGCCCCAGGACGGAGCACGGGATCCATCCATCAATTCGTTCCCAGTCCGGGTCCCCGGGATCCTAGGTGGCTAATGGCGAGCCCCACCTCACCCCCAGCCGTGCCCTTAGCGTAGGAGCATGTCATTACCGTTAGTGTGTCTTGACCCAGAGCTTCTTGCTGCTTCCACGTCCTGGCTGCAGCAGTCGCGAAAGGGTCCCGGTGGCTCTGACCGAGGCCCCAAAGGAGCTATCTGGAGAGAAGCAGCTGCTTGCCAAGGGCGGGCCCTGGGGCTGGGTTTAGGAGGTCGCTGCCCTGCAGCCTGGCAGGGAGAGACTAGTGAGCGCCTGTGTGTCTGCCCGGGGAACAGCACGGGATGCGGGTGCGTGTGTGCGCGCGCATGTGGGAGTGTGTGTGAGTGAGGGTGTGACGGAGGCGCCCACGTGCCTGGCCCGCCCGTGTCGCGGCCGCCGACAAGCTGCGAGGGAGGAGAGGTTGTGGGCGGCGGCGGGGCGCGGAGGAGGGAGCGGGGTGCGCAGGCTGGACGCCGCACCTCCCCGCCCCGCTACCCTTGACGCAGAGGCCACTGCGGCTGCCCCGCCGCGTCCTCCCGGCGTCCGGGGCTGGGCCAGGGAAATGCTGGATGGACCCGGGGAAGCCCGCTCCACAGCAAAACAAATTCCCCCTGCCATCCGATCTTCCCCCAGCCCACTCAGTGGGAAGGACGGGCACCAGTTGCCAGCCGAGCCTTTGTCTCGGAGAGAGTAACAATAGGAATGGTCCTACCTCGCATCCTCGGGTATCCTCCAAGAGTCAGTAACGGGACTAGAAGTGGGTGACTCAAAGAACCCTCTTCCCTAGCTTTCTCTCCCAAGCCAGCCATTTACATCTCTTGCAAAAGAAAAGCCTCAGGGCTTTTCTTCTTCGGGCGGTGGCCTGACAGCGCTCGGTGATTCTGGCCAGGTTATGAAAGGCGGCTTTAAGGAGCCGGTCCTCACCCACCCTATCTGGATCCCTCAGCATCCCACTCTTCTCCAAGGGGTCGCAGTAGGAGATGAAGTCTGACTGACTTCTGACAATTAAGGCGTGCGCATGATTAAGCCACGTGGAGAATTCCTAAAATATACATCGCCAAACATAAAGCTTAGCCTCCTTTTGAAAATGGCTGAATCGTCCCCTAAACAGGACATATACTCTAGGAATTAAATTTCCCGTCCCTGAAACTTTCAAAATTTGAAAGAAATGAGAAATGATCCTAGAACATATTATAGCAGAAAGGTTCAGTAACGTGGCGAAGTACATTTTTCACTTCCAAATGATTAATTAATATTACCATTTGAAAAATACAAGCACTTTTGAGACCTTCCAACAATCCCTTAAATTTTGACAGTTTGTATCCAATTAAGATTGAATTAAATAATAAGGCCATTGCAGACAGGTTTCACATGCAGTGAAAAATCTCCTGGAAAGAAATCACAAGACCTAAATTTCAGGTCAGAACATTGCTACTAATCCTTAGCTTTTAAAGCAGCCAAGAAAGATTTTTTTTTCCCTCAGCCTCTCTTCCAATCCCACCTTTAAAAATTTAAAAGTTGAAAAAAAATTAGGATGCCCCCCACAGGTAAATAAACGCTCTTTGATAGATGTACCACTACAATAAACCTCTTACAGAATATCTTACATAATTTGCTTTGTACTTCACTTTTTGGTGACAGGCAAATATTTATGTTGATATATATCATTTTATATAGATAGAAACTGCAATACTGCACATACATTATCAATAATTTAAGAACATAAGTAAAGCTATGTATCTCCTCCACAGTCCGGATTAGATTTATCTGTGGGAAACAAAGTTATCTGTACACTTGCAGGAATAGTTTACAGTAGTACCAAGAAGTATTAATACTAAATGTATTTCCCCTTTACACTTTTTCACTAATATCTGACCCCTATCTCAAATGCATATGCACAGCTACAATTCACAAAATATTTGTAAAGTGATGCCCTCAGTAATGACTGATGCTATTTTATGTCTGATGCCAATGGAGAGAAGTAGGTGAAAGCAACTATTGTATTAAGTTTCCCACTAAGTACCTGGGGTTTTTTAATATCTTATTTAATCTTCTCATCTAATTAATGAGGTGATTTTTTTTTCCTAATTTAGAGATTAGGTGGAGGTGATTCTCGGGAAAAAAAATTGTAAAAAAATCACACAGCTAGTTCAATGACAGAATGGAGAATTAAACTCAGATCTGCTGGCCTCAGTTCATGGTTTTTCAAAATATCTTGTAAGCCTTTAAAGAATGTACAGATTTTTAACAGGAGGACAGGGTAGAATCTCAATACTAGGGCTGGGCAACTTTGAAAACAATAAGTGGAGTGGGACTAGAAAGACTCCAAAAAGAGAGGCTGGGAACTCCAGTCTCAAGTGAAATGTATCCATTTTTAAATTTAAACAACAAAGAGTCTTCAAAGATTTAAATTTCAACTGCTAATGTCTTTTAGGCTAGTGATTATAGAGTGCATTCTCTGTCACAATGTGGAAAAATGACCACATGATATTGGTATAGGAGGAGGAGGTAGCACACAAAAGGGAAAAAACAGAACTTGGAAGAATATTTCAGCCCACAAGTTAAAGGAGACAAATCTTTCTAGCTACATTATATTTATTAATATTAGCAAGTATTGATTTGATGTTAATTATGTATATTTGCAATGTGCAGAATAATTTATATATTTTATATTTCTTAATCCTTACACCAACCCTATAATATAGGTCTAGTTAATTACCAAACATTGCAGAAGAAAAAACTGAGACTTTGGTTGTCCAAGGTCACACAATCAGGAGGCTTCTGTTAGATATTGTTTTAAAAAAAATTGTTCCCATTTAAATCATTTTTTGAATTTGTTCTCAACTTTTAAGTAATTATTATCACATTTATCATTTGAAAAAAATCTGATAAAAGAGATGAAGGAGAGAAGTGAGTATTCTCTTGGACTGGAGGTTATGATGAATCTGATTCATCAAGCCTTTCTACCCTAATATTTCTTAAAACAATCTCTTAGAATAACAATATTTTGTAAAACTCCAAAAGATATAGCATCAGGGTTCAGAAAAATAATTCAAATATTTACCACAAATATTAGAGATTTTAAAACCACAATACTAAAGGAAAACATTGAAATCAATACACATCATGAGATTATGACATTAATTCATTTTCCTATTGCTATATATTCAGTACAATATATAGTGGAGATTCTTTTTTGCATTATAATAGAAGTTTTATTATAGTGTCCTCCATACCAGATGTTATTTGAAATATTGTCTCAAAATATTTATGAAACTTAAACACGCACAATCTCAAAATATCTATTGAATGTTCTGTTCTGTATCCTACTGATAAAGGACTTAGAGGTAAATGCAGGACAAATAACTAATTTCTGGTTTCTCTATGGGTAGAGAATGGGTTAACTGAATTGACAATATCAAAATAATCAAATGAGTTTTTTAACTAATTGGCCAAGATAGTGAAGCATTCAAGACGATGTAGGAAATGATTGAATTTTGCTAGATGTCTGCACTTTGTAGATAAAGCTTAAATGGTTCTGGCAAGCAAAAATACCAACACAAGCCATCATTTTGTTGACACAGAAATACATCCCCTGCCTCTGAGTACTGATCATAGTTATTAAATTTCTAAGTTACTTTTTAATTACAAATTTCTCTTATATAATAGCAGATTACATTTCTAAAACATATGCCAGGTACTATGCTCAGCATTAATCTGTATAGCCAATTAGATATCCAAAACCAGAATGTTTTCTGGTATTTGCTTTGCATGCACTATATGAGCTGCCTTTTCTTTCCTTCACTGTGAAATCTCATTGATATATACAGATTCTATAGGCTCCATGATTTTTTATGTATTTCTAAAATTATTATTTTAATACAAAGGTGATGCTTGCTCACTGAATACATTTCAAACTATGAACTTGTACATGATTAAAAATTAAAGCCCCTGTGTTCCTGTTCCCCTGCCTTTGGGGCAGGTCAGGGGAAGGAGAGTGGAGTTCAATTTTAAATAGAATGATCAGGGTAGGTCTCACCGATATTTTATTGCACCAAGGACTTGAAGGACTTGCAGGAGTTAGCCTTGTGGATGTTGGGAGCAGGGGTGAGTTCCAAGGAAAGACCAATGAAAAGGGTCTTTTCAGACAGTAAAAAGTTCTTAGGGTCAGTGAAAAGGCCCTAAGGGAAGCATTTACCTGGCATGTTTGAAGAAGAGAGAGGAGACTCAGATATAGCAAATGTTAGTCTCATTTCACAGAGATGAACTTATGGTTTTTAATGTTTAATTTTATAAAATTTATGTTCATAGATTCTCTGTTATTGAACCATGCTTGCATTCCTGAAATAAAGCGTACTCAATTTTTAGATACTACTCTTCTTTATATAAGTTGATGAATCCAACTTTTTCATATTTTATTTAGAGTTTTTTTATCTATATACATAAATGAAATTGATATGTGATTTTTTTATGTTCTCCTTATAAAGTCTGTTTATCAAGGTTATTCTAGCATCATAAAATGAGATTCATAGCTTATACCCTTATTCTAGTCTCTCAAATACAATTTCATGAGATAGAGATTGTTTATTACTCACCTGGGAAATCAAGGAGAATAGGAGGCAGGTAAGATAGAGATATTTTATTATTAATTTAGTTTTCCTATTGATCTATTTAAGTTAACTATTTCTTCTCAAGTACATGAGTAAATTTTGGTGATTCATTTCTTTTAAATGATTCATTTCACCTAACTTTTAAGTATTTTAATAAAATTATTTGTACTAGTATCTTATCAGTTTTAAATATTGGATTATATTTGTAGATACGTTCACTCTTCCATGATGTTGTTTATTTCAAACTTCTTTCCATCTCTTTTTTAATCAGTTGACTGCTAACATTTATCTATTACTCTTTTCAAAGAAACAACTCTTGATAATATTGGTGATGTGTATTTTGCTTTTTTAATTTTCTTTTTATTTTCATATTCTACTTTCTTTGAGGTTGCGTATTATCTTTTTCTAGCTTTTGTATTTGAATAACTACATTATACTTTAATTTCTACATTGCCTCAAGGTTATGATTTACTTTATAAGTATAGCTTTAGCTGCAAACTAAACATTTTGGTTATATATCACTTTCATTAATTAAGTGCTTCTTTTAAAATAATTTCAGTTCTTACTTGCATAATTTATAAGTGTATCTTAAACGTTTTTTCCATTGATTATTTATATTGACAATTTAGTCAAATAACTTAACCTTTATGATATCAATTCTTTTGGAATTGTTGAAATGTTCTCGGTGGCCTAGTATTTGTTCTATTTTTTTTTTAATCATCTATGTTATCTTCAAGAGAGTGTATACATTTCATTTGTTGGATTTAGTTTGTTAATTGTAGATTTTAAATATTCAAATATGCAGTATAGACTTTTAAGGAAGGTCTATATGATTTCATAATTCTCTCATTAGATTTTTAAAAAATAAAATATAGGCTTTTTTGTTTTTGTGTATTTGTTTTGTTTTGTCTTGATTTCTGTACCTCCCTGGGAAAACTATGCTGGGTCATGTTTCTACACCTGAACCAACTAAGATGGCTTCAGAAATGAGGTTCATAGTTCCATAATGACCGCATAGAGTGGAAGAAACTTCTCCCAATGGACAAGGCACTATTAACAGAAGAGGAACAAGAGGAGGAAAAAAAACATTTTAAGCAGCCAAGAACATGAACTAAGAGAAGAATTCCTACACCTCATGGTGTGAAAATACTTTCTACAAGGAGTATAGTTACATTAGATTCCAGGAACTGGAGAGTTTGGGTCATTGAAAGAAAATTTGATCGGCCTAGGCAAAGAATTTTTGCAGAATACCCCCAAAGCAATCACAGCAGCAACAAAAATAAATAAACAGGATTGATCAAATTAAAAAACTTCTGTACACCCAAGGAAACTGTCCTCAGAGCGAATAGACAACCTACAGAATGGGAGAAAATATTTGGTTTCTACATATCCAATAAAGGGCTCATAATAAGAATCTATACAGAACTTAAGAAAATCAACAAGAAAAAAATCAAAGAACCCCATCAATAAATGGGCAAAGGACATAAACAGAAACTTTTCAAAAGAAGACAAAATAATGGCCAGCAAACATATAAAAAAATGCTCAACATCTCTAATCATTAGGGAAATGCAAATCAAAACTACAATGACATATCACCTAACTCCAGTGAGAATGGCCTCTATCAAAAAGTCCCAAAATAACAAATGCTGGCATGGATGTGGAGAGATTGGAACACTCTTACACTGCTGGTGGACTGCAAATTAGTACAATCCCTATGAAAAGCAATTTGGAGATATCTGAAAGAGCTAAAAATAGAAATACATTTGATCCAGCAATCCCACTGCTAGGCATCTATCCAAAGGAAAAAAAGATATTCTATAATAAAGACATCTGCATTTGAATGTTTATGGCAACACAATTCACTATTGCAAGGATGTGGAAACAACCCAAGTGCCCATAAATCCATGAGTGGATTAATAAAACATGGTATATGCATACAATGGAATACTACTCAATTATAAAAAACGATGGTGATCTAGCACCTCTTATATTTTCCTGGATAGAGCTTTAGCCCATCCTCCAAAGCGAGGTATCACAAGAATGGAAGAATAGGCACCATGTGTACTTGCCATCAAATAGGCACTAACTCATCAACACTAAGGTGCTCATACAATAGTAATATTCTTTGGGGGTTGGGGGGTTGGGGGGTTGAGGGTGGGTAAACTCACAACTAATGTACACGGTGAGTGTTGTAGTGGGGAAAGGGCACATCTCAAATCATGGTTTGGATTTGGCAAAGTCATAACATGTAACAAAAATGTTTGTACCCTCATAATATCCTGAAATAAAATTTAAAAAAAAAGTCAAAATATATATATAAAAAAAATTAAACTATTTCCAAGTGACTTAACTGAGTCCCAGAACAGAGCTCAAGAATAGTTAAGAGTATATAGAAATATCAAGTACCCGTGATGTCAAATTCTCATCTGGAATCCAATCAAACTTTACCAGGCAATCAGGCAGGCAAAAAAGTAGAAAAATGTGACCCAAAATAAATAGATTTAAATCAGTCAATAGAAATAGACCCAGAAATGACACAGATGATATAACTAGCGAAGACATTAAAGCAATAATAATATAATATATTGTATATGTTCAAGATGTTAGAGGAAAGCATGAACACATCAAGGTGAGGAAAATCCTCACCTACCACACTAGGAAGTCAATAAATGCATATAAAGACTAATAATAAATGCATATAAATATAATATTTAGATAATGGTCATAACCACCAGAAAAATATTAAAAGTGATACTTTTCAAGATATATCATGTTTATGAATTGAAAGTCTCGATATTTATTGTTATAATAACTTTTATTCCTGAATAAATCTATGGGTTCTATGTAATTCTAATCAAAATTTTAGCAGGCTTTTTGTGAAAATTGGCAAGTTGATTCTATGCAAAGAACCTAAGGAATCTTCGAGATGAAGAACAAAGCTGAAGGGTATGTAATATTAGATGTCAATATTTCATTAAGATAGAGTGATACTGGCAGAACAATAGGCCAATGAAATAGAATAAAGAGTTTAGAAACAGATTCACACACATACGGTTATCTGACTTATGACAAAAGCATCACTACAATCTAGTGAGGAAAGGATATCCTTTTTAGCAAATAATACTAAGTCCATTGGATATCAATATAGAAACAAATGACACTTGATCCCATATAGAAACAAATGACACTTGATCTCACATCACCCCTAAAAATTATTAAAAATGGGTAATGGAAAAACCATAGAGTTTCTAGAAGAAATGAGATTTAGTTCATGAATTAGGAGTATGCAAAAATTCTTTAAGTACAACACAAAAGCATTAATCTTTTTTAAAAAAAGACTAATAAATTGAACTTCATTAAAATTAAAAACTTCTGTTGAACAAAAGACTCCATTAAGAGAGTAAAGCCACAGGCTAGAGCAAGATATTTTACATATGCACACACACATATATGTGCATGTATATGCACATGTCATATATATAGTCACTCATATGTTTATGAAAATAACCAAAGACTCGTATCTATTAATAGAACATATAACTCTTACAACCCAATTTTTAAAATTAACAAAAGACTTGAATCAATATCTAACAACAGACAATATACAAATGACTAGTAAATATATAAAAAGGGGCTGAAAATCATCACTTATCAGAGAAATGTGAATTTAAACCATACTGAGAAACCACTAGAGAACAGCTGAAATTGGGCTGACAATCTCAAGTGATGACAAACATAAGTGTTATAGATTTAATTGTGTTCCCCGAAAAAGATATATAGAGGTCCTAACCCCCATTATCTCAGAATGTGACGTTATTTGAAAATAGGGTCTTGAAAGAGGTAATCAAGTTAAAATGAGATTATTAGAGTAGGGCTTAACAGAGCATAACTGATATCCTGATAAAAAGGGAAAATGTGGACACAGAGACATACATGCACAGGAAAAACTATGTGAAGAAACAGGGAGTATGCCAAGTGAAAGCAGAGGATGCGGAGTGAAGCTTTTATAAGCCAAGAACTAAAGACTGCTGGCCAACCGCCAAAAACTCAGAGAAAGGCATGGAACAGATTCTCCCTCCCAGCTCTCAGAAAGAACTGATTTGCCCGACACTTTGGTTTTGGACTTCCAGCCTCCAGAACTGTAAGACAATAAAAAACTGTGATTTTTAAGCCAACCAATTTGTAGTACTTTGCTACAGCAGCTCTAAGAAACTAATACAATGGGGATCAACTAGAATTCTCATACTTTGATGGTCAGAATGTAAACTGATTGAAACATTTTGGAAAACTGGCAGTGTCTAATGAAACTAAACTTGCATATAACATATAGCCCAACAGTTCCCCATGTGAGTATATATAACCAACAGAAATAAGTGCTTATATCCACCAAAACACATGTACAAGAATGTCTGGAGTAGCACTATTCATAGTATCCAAAAATTAGAAACAACTCAAATATTTATCAATAGTAGAATGAATAAATTGTATCATCATTTAATGGAGTATTACAAAGCAATGAAAATGAATGAACTACTGCTACATGCAACAAAATTGATAATCTTAGACATGGTATGAGCAAAAGAAGCTATATACAAAAGAGTTCATGCCATAACATTCTATTTATAAGAAGATCACAGACAAAACTAATTAATGGCAATAAAGATTCAACTTTGGAGAGTAGGTATTTACTGGGGGGGGCTATGAGGAAACTATCTGGAATGCTATAAATGTTCTATAACTTAATCTGAGTTATGCATATGTGTATCTGTAAAATATTTTCAAGCTGTTCAGTTAAGATTCATGCACTTTATTGCACATAAACGATATCTCAATAAACGGCAAAAAAAGTAATTTCCTCTGGGAAGTTGCTTAATCATGAGAGGGATCAAACAAAAAAATTCTTTGGTTCTATCTGATTTTTGATGTCTTAATACATATTTGGTCATATATTAATTTGATATAAATAATTTGTCAAAACACAGAAATATATATTTTATAATTTTTAAAATCTAACTGTTAAACAAATTTCCCACATTTAAACTGGAAAGGAGTGAGCAGAAATCTTAGGAAGACATCTGTAGTAGCAACAAGATGATTCCTTAAGATTTCAAGTCAGTGGATACTTCAGGAGACCTCCTATCTGGCCACTTCATTGACACTACTATACACTACTTTATTCAAATGCGTGCTCTCAACAACTTAAATTACAGGAAATATGGATCCTACCTATTCTGCAGCTTCTTTAGGCCAAGTTCATGTTTCTCTTTTTCCCAAGCTAGTTCCTTTTGCACTTGTTGAAGTTTGTAAACTGTTTTTCTGTCAATCTCAGCACGAATTTTGGAATCTAGATCAAAATCCTGAAGATAATAAGATTTGTTTATCAAAATGGGTACTTTATCAATCCTCCATTTCACACACAGGTACAGATTTCTAAGTTTTGTCCTCAAATTCATACTGTATAACTCCCAAATATCATAAACTCTATTACAGAGGAAAAATAGCATACTTTTGATCTTACCTCCACAATATATGAAGAAAAGTTCTCAGAAATTAATAATTCAAATAAAGTTAAGCATTTAAAGATTTTTTCCCCACAATCAAAATAATGAATGCTATCAATATTTGGAGAGTGTACAAAGTTTTTAAAAAAATACACTCACCATCCCAAAGACACTACGGTTACATAACTAGCTCATATCAGGGTAAATTTATGGCCGAGTTGGTCATTAGCTGAACAGCCCCTCTGGTATGACCCCACCCAGGAAAGATGGCGGTGCTTGGTATCTTCTTTAAATCACCAAACTCTAGTTGAATGTCCTCCACCAAGGGGTCCACTTTCTTCCATAAGGATACTTAGGGGCCTCATGTTTCTTACCTTCATCCCTGGAAAAATAGTATTCATTTCAGAGGTGTTTGTTTTATTAATATTTAAGTAATGATGTGTGCAAAGTGCTTAGTCACAGTACTTGCCTCAGTTGTTCTTTATCTTAAGTTATATCATCCATACTCTGGAAGTATCTGCATTTTTCTTAATAACATAGCATAAAGATCTTTTAACATTATGAATTGGTCTTTCAACCACTGTGAGTTAACCATTATGATTTCACTAAAGCATTTTTCATATGAAGTTGGCACAGCACTTCTAGAATTACAGGACTAAGTAATCCACAGGCATATTCAGAAAGATAAATTCTAGGTTTTAACTTCATTAGAATCTTAACAGTAATTCCATTTAGGAAGAAGTACAAAGTGAAAAAAAAACAATTACTAGTAGATACGTGAGGTTTTGCAATAAGTTCCATGAGAAAAAAAATAAATACAAAATTGGCTTAAACAATTTTGTGATTGGCCCCTAGCTACAACTATACTAAGTCATCTTTTAGAAACTTAGATCAACCAGGTACTATCTTTTCAATATATCTCATGAATTACAGAAATGGAACCAAAGAGAATCAAATTATACAAGTATCTACCCAACAGATATTTTGGCTAGATACAATGAGTTGATAACCAGATTCAAATTTATATTCATATTTTATCTTGCTACAAAAAAAAGTGAGGTAGCTAAGTCCAATACAAAACTTTGTGTTACATAAAGAGGCTCATCTACTGCCAACCCATGTGGTGTGTGAAGTTCTACAATAGTTTAGTTGCTAAAAACTCACTGACTGGCCAGATAAAGAGAAATATAAAGATGAGTTTAAGTGTTTTTACTTGCTGGCAAAATATTAGTCTTGATTCATAAATAGCATATGTTAAAATTAAAATTATTTTAGGCTTACTGTCCGTTTAAACTGCATATGCTTTGGTAATTCTTCGTTCATTTCTAATAGTTTCCTAAATTCATTCCTCAAAGCTTTGAGTTGCTCTCTCTTCCCAGTCTTTATTTCTTCCACTTCTTTCATTAACTTGTCATGTTCTCTTTTTCTCCTGGCATTCTCAATACTGAAAACAGAAATTTAAAACAATAACAGGTTATGATAGAGAAACAAAGAGAAAATTACTATTTAGTAATTTGGAAATTCATTTAGCTTGGTCAACTTCTGCAAAATGTTGGTTGGTTTTGCAAAAACTCAGGCCTTGATTTTTTATCAAAAATCCCCATACCTGTAGGCTTTGGGATCTTCAATATCTTCTGGAATTGGCTCTGCTTCCATTCCAAACTATAAGAAGAGAAATAAAAGATTAGTCCTTTAAAACCACATAATATTTCTCTTAAAATATGTAGGAAGAAGTAAATTGAAGAGGTTTCGTTTTTTGTTTTTTTTTTTCCTGACAGTTTCTATCAACTGTAGATCTAAAAAGTAGTTTCAAAAAAAACAAAGTAGGGAAAAATTACAATTGGCTACACTTATTTGTTTTTGTCTCATTTAAAGGGGTAGGTAGGAAAAGTCTTGAAACCTCATTATATGTTTGCAAAATGTTAATATCACTATAATTTCCCCAAAAAACGTGAATGACTAATATTCATGTGTTACTAACAGAGAATTCACTAAAAAAGTTCTAGATCATTTATTGCCAAATGCTATTTTTAACACATCCCTTTATCATATGCACACTTCCTCAAAATACCTCAGTGTGTCCTAGGAAGATTTTAAAATATACGTATTTTTAACTTAAAGTAAGCATTTTATATGACCTTATCAAAAGAAGACATAAAATGGAAAATGCAAAGAACAATATAATTCCCTTCCTTGAAAGATAAAAATATAACATCAGAAATCTCCCTTTAGGAAGGAAATAAGTTTAAATTAAGGGAAACTAAGAAGCAAATCACTTAAAAGTACTTTGATTATTCAGGCACTGTGTCACGTAATGTCTTAATCTGTGATCTTAAGGAAGAGGAATTATAACCCAGTGAACAAAACAAAGAGTTTTAGTTTGCTAACTAATCAGTTCCCAAGTAAAACTAAACTTGTTTATTCTCTGTCCTCTTTCATAAGAGACAGGTCTCCATTTTGCTGTATTCTTTGTAAAGAAATAAAGACTCTTTTGAGCAAATTGTTTTATTGTAGTCCTCATACATACGAAATGTAAATACATATATTTATGGAAGTCAATGTTTATGACTTCAATAAAAGTGAAGTCATAGAACATGACCAATATAAGAGGCAGTGATAGCTAATAAATTATAGTTACTATTAATCACTTAGGACATAAATTGATTGAATTTTATTTATTTTTTATTCTTCTATTGGCCAGAGTTAAGTCCCTTGGTTCTCTAATATCAGTGATTTCCAAGCTTTTTTTTTTTATTTCAGCATATTATGGGGGTACAGATGTTTAGGTTACGTATGCTGCCCTTGCCATCCCCCCCAAGTCTGAGTTTCAAATATGTCCATCCTTCGGGTGGTACGCATTGCACTCTTTGTGTATGTATATACCCGTTCCCTCTTCCTTCTCCCCCCTCCCCCCTCTCCCCTGCCCAATATCCAATAGCTGTTATTCTTATATATGTACTTATGTGTTGATCAGTTAATACCAATTTGATGGTGAGTACATGTGGTGCTTGTCTTTCCATTCTTGGGACACTTCACTTAGTAGAATGCGTTCCAGCTCTATCCAGGAGTATACAAGAGGTGCTATATCACCATTGTTTCTTAAAGCTGAATATTACTCCATGGTATACATATACCACATTTTATTAACCCACTCATGTATTGATGGACACTTGGGTTGTTTCCACATCTTTGCAATTGTGAATTGTGCTGCTATAAACATTCGGGTGCAGGTGTCTTTCTTATACAGCATCATTTGCTCTTTTGGGTAGATGTCCAGTAATGGGATTGCTGGATC
>CAUYSK010027592.1:0-21715 GCA_963575035.1 Avahi laniger
CGTGGCTCCATGGGGAAGGGCTGCTGTAATTTGCTGTGGTTACCAAATGATTTAGTAGAAAGTTGCCCTGCCCAGCTCACAGGGCAAGGCACCACAATCCAAATCCATCCAGACTAGGCCCTGTGTAGTTTCTGGAACCCATGTCCTTTCTCATTGTCCTATTGCCCTCTGGCCATGGCCCTTGGGCCCAATGCTGGACAATGTGAGTGCAAAAAGAGGCATCCCTTATACAGTTCTCTGATGTCTGATTTTTCATTCTGTCCTGAACTACTTTATTTTTATACCCATTTTATAGGTGAGGTGGAGACAGTAACAAGGGCTGAATGCCTGAGCCTTCACGTTCTAAGCCCGGATGCCCAGGGCTGCCTCCATCTGGGCTAGCATCTAGGTCTGCAGGCTGCACTGTGGCTGGGAATCAGAGCTCTGATTGTTTACTTGTCGGGGTTGGAGGGGCGGTGGAGGAGGAGAGGGCCTAAGAGGGGGCAGTTCAGGAAGGAGGAATGCCCACTTGGCCTGAGGCTGTTTCTGCCCAAGTCCCCATCAGGGAATATCACAGGCCTGAGACAAACCTTCCCTAGTTCAAGAGCCCTCCCTTGGCCCCAGGGAAAGAGCCGGGATGGTCCAGGTTCCTAGGCCAAAGAGAGATTAGGACTAAAGTTCACCCTCACTGGACGTGACCATGGAAACTTCCCAACTCGACCTCCTCATTTTAGAGCCGAAGCAACTCAGATCCTGTGGAAGTGACTTTTTACACTTTCACACAGTACATCGGCAGCAGCTGAGTTGCTACTCAGAGACTCTCATTCCAGTGCTCCTCCACTGGGCCCCGTTGACTCGCTGGGAACTCCCCTTCTGCTTCACCTCTCCTTCCTTTGGCAAAACAGGAACGTGCAAGCCAGGCCTGGCGAGTTGGGGGGAAAAAAGAGGATGGGCCATGTAGGCTGAGGGGAGGAGAAAAGGGGAGGAGTAATGAGACCGAGCCCTTTAAGAGGGCGGGCCGATCCTCCGGGCCCCGCCCCCCCAGGGCGGCGCAGGCGCAGGCGGGCTCCGGGAACTCAGGCGGGAGGGCGGGCGCTCGCTGGCTGGCAGCCGGCGCGCGGGGCCGCGGCGCCCGGAGGGCGGACGTCTACGCCTAGAGGCGAGAGCGAGGAGGCGGGCCCGGGGCTAGGGGGCGGCCGCGGAGCCAGAGGGGACGGGACCCGGCAGCCCGCCCCCCCCGGGGGACCGGGCGGAAGGAGCCGGGCGGGGGGCCGAGTGAGCGGGCGCCGAGGGCAGCACCATCTGGAGGGGCGGGACCGCGCGGCCTCTGGGGGGCAGGCGAGTGCGCTGGGCTGTGCAGGCTGGGGGCCCCCGGCGGGGAGCGCAGGAGGAGCGCGGCGGGCTCAGCCCCGCGCTGCCGGAGCAGCAGCCGCAGCGCGTCGGGGTTCTCAGCTGGGGCCCGCAGCAGCTCCGCGGGCTGAAGCTCGGCGTGGAGGAGCAGGGCGGGGTGGGTCCGGCGGTGCAGGAAGAGGGCGGGGTGGGCCAGGGGGTTCAGGAGCGGGGCGGCCGTGGCCACGAGCCCAGCCTGGGGGTGGTGTGGGGGCCGCCGGACGGCGCGGACTGGAGGCGCCCGCGGCCGTGGGCTGGCTCCGCGGGCTGGCCCTTGGCGCAGGAGGAGGGGTTGGGGCCCCGCAAGCAGTACCAGGAGAAAGGGGGAGGCAGCCCCGCAGTGCAGGAGCGGGGCGAGGCCCGCGCCGGGGTGCAGGAGCGGGGGGAGGGGAGCCCACGCAGGCTGCTGCAGCAGCCCGAGTTCGGAGACGGCTACGGCGAGCGCGGAGAGGGGCTCGAAAGTTCTGGCGAACAGGGGGAGCGGAATTGGGAGAGCTGCGGGCACCTCGGACGGGAGGCGGTGGTCCTGGGAGAGGCCCCGGCGCGCCGAGACAGAGTCGAAGTGGTGGGGAGGGCCCGGCCTGTGGGGCCCCGGGGGCCTGAGGGGGAGGGGCGCCTAGGGGTGCAGGAAGCAAATTGGCTGCCTGGGGTGCAGGAGGGACAGGTGGTACAGGCTGTCCAGGAAACATACCTGAACGGGAAGGAGTCCCAAGAGGGAGGGGGACCCCCTGAGGGGTACAGGACTCGGAGGCGCAGGCGGAGGAGAAGGTGGTAACTTCCAGGCCCTCTGCCGGGCACCTGGCTCCTTCTAGTGCCAAGGGGAGCGCAGGATGTAGGGGTTTAGGGAGTGGGGAGCAGGAGAGCACTGTGAACTTGGGAGCTTCAGAAGCCACTGCCCGAGGACAGGCAGTGGCCCGCACGATCCTCTTCTGCTACCTCAGCCTGAGCATCATCTAAGCTGTGTCTGCCGGGGGGCAGCGAAAGTTGGCAGGTAAGGAATTCCAGTTCCGTTCTCAACTGGAGTTGGTGTGTTTGGAAGCCAGGGGCTGCAGTTACCTCGGGAAAAGGTGGTCTCAAACCACCCTTGTACTGTCGGTTTTTCAACCCGAGGAGGCAGGAAGCAGTGCGGACTCCTCCCTCCAGTACTGTATGTGGTCACCGGAGGGATGGGGCATATTCTTAGAATCTAGACTGGAGATGAGACCCTCTGGGTGACTGCTAGTGCTGGGCAGAGGGAAGAGAGGGATAGCCCCAGGGCTGAAGTTGCAGGGTAAGTCACCCTTCCACCTGCCTAAGGGTGGTGGTAGGGGTGCCTTGGTGCCATAGCTGGGGTGGTGCAATCAGCACAGGTTGCCTCAAGTCCTCAAAACACATTCCAAAGAAGGGAAGAGGGCAGTGTTGCATTAACAGAACCTTATCTTCTAACTCTGTTGGCCATGTGAGCTGAGATGAGAGTGTAGCAGCCAGTGGCTTGGGTACAAGCCTGACTTGTTCCTGCCACACTGTCTTGTCACAGCTCATTTACTGAGGGCCCAGAGCCAAGGATGATTAGTGGGCAGAAGGGCAGAGAGCAGTTGGTGAGGCCTCCTGTCTCTTTATGTGACCTCAAGACCCCAACCTGTACCTGCACTGCTGGATCCTGGGCTGCCTGAGTGGTCCAGGCCTTGGCTCTACACTGTGGAGGTTTGCAGATGAGCAGCTGTAGTATCACCGGCTCTGCACCCACCAGGGTCAGCTCCAGCTCTTGGCCACACTAGAGGGATTGCAGGGCCAAGGGTGGGGGCTAGATTTGGCTTCTTATTGACTCTTTCATGGCCTGAGTGGCAGGCCTACTTATTCCTGGCCCAGGGGTGCTTGGGCTTATGAGCCTTACTCTCCTAGGGCTGTTCACTTCTTACCTGGCACTGTCAGGGTTCTTGCTTCCCTAGCCCTGGGGTGGAGGTGGGTACAAAGTTGCTGCCTGCCCAAGACCTGAGCTGGGACCCATCTCTGTCTCAGCCCAAGGTGTGGCTCTGAGTCAGATGGCCCCCAGACTCCTCTCCTGAAGCAGACTGGGAGGAGATAGTGCTCTCTGTGGGGGCAGAGGGAGTGGTGGCAGCCGCTGCTGGAGGAGCTGGTTGGCCTACTCCTTGTGCAAACTCAAACCTGTCTGTTACCTTCATCCTGTGCCTGTCACACTGCCACCTGAACACTCATGCACCGGAAGTTCAGCTGCTGTTTCCACGGTGCCTGGCTCTTCTGGAATGGCCAGAGTGGTTCTGGCTCTCTGGCTAAAATGGAGAGAATTATCTGTTTTAAATGCATACACATAAGCTTACGTCTTCATCCACTTATTTTAGGTCAGTTTTTTTGACTTTGTGATAGGTAAGAGAGGGAGAAAGGCCTTTCCGTCAGACAGATTGGTTTTTTTGTTTTTTGTTTTTTGAGACAGAGTCTCACTGTGTTGCCCGGGCTAGAGTGAGTGCCGTGGCGTCATCTTAGCTCACAGCAACCTCAGACTCCTGGACTCAAGCGATCCTCCTGCATCAGCCTCCCGAATAGCTGGGACTACAGGCACGCGCCACCATGTCCGGCTAGTTTTTTCTATATATTTTTAGTTGTCAAATTAATTTCTTTCTATTTTTAGTAGAGACGGGGTCTCGCTCTTGCTCAGGCTGGTTTCGAACCCCTGAGCTCAAACAATCCACCTGCCTAGGCCTCCCAGAGTGCTAGGATTACAGGCTTGAGCCACCGCGCCAGGCCTCGTATATATTCTTGTAGAAGTTTTATAGTTTTGGGTTTTATATTTAGGTCTGTGATTCATCTTGGGTTAATTTTTGCATATGGTGCAAGGTATGAATCAAAGTTCAGCTTTTTGCATCTGGAGATCTAATTGTTCCAGCATGATTTGTTGAAGAGATGTGTCTCTCCGCTAAATTGCCTTTGAATCTTTGTCAAAAATCAATTGTGTGTGTGTATGTGTTTATTTCTGGACTCTGTTTTGTTCCATTGATCTATTTGTCTTTATCCCAATATCACACTGTCTTGATTACTATGGGTTTATAGTAAGTCTTGAAATCGGGGTAAGATCTCAAACTTTGTTTTTCCTCTCAAAATTGTTTAAACTATTCTAGCCTCTTTGCACTTCCATATGCATTTTAGAATTAGTTTGTCAGTTTCTACAAAAAAGTATGCTGGGATTTTTAGTGAGATTGCAATCAGTTTGGGGAGAATTGATATCTTAGTAGTATCGAACCTTCTGGCCCATGAACAACATATGTCTCTGTACTTATTTAGAATTTCTTTAATATTGGTCAGCAGCATTTTCTAGTTTTTGGTGTACAGGTCTTTTCTATCTTTTGTCAGTCATATCCTTAAATATTACATATTTTTTGATGCCATTGTAATTGATATTGGATTTTTTTTATAGTATTGGTTTTTTATTTTAAAAACCTGTTTTAATTGCAGTTAAATACACATATCATAAAATTTACCATTTTAACTATACAGTTCAGTGATATTAAATACATTCATAATGTTGTGCAACCATTACCGCTATCCATCCCCAGAACCTTTTTTGTCTTGTGAAACTGAAACTCTGTACCCATTAAACGGTAACTACCCATTCCTTCCCCAAGCCCCTAATAACCACGATTCTACTTCCTGTCTCTATAAATTTGACTACTCTAGCTGCCTCATAGGAGTAGAATTATGCAGTAGTTCTCCTTTTGCGACTGGCTTATTTCACTTAGCATAATGTATTCAAGGTTCATTTATATTGTAGCATGTGTCAGAAGTTTCTTTTTATTTATTTATTTATTTTTTGAGACAAGGTTTCACTCTGTCACCTGTGCTAGAGTGCAGTAGTGGCATCATCATAGCTCACTGCAACCTCAAACTCCTGAGGTTCAAGTGATCCTCCTGCCTCAGCCTCCTGAGTAGCTGGGACTACAGGCACACACCACCACACTGCTAATTTTTAAATTTTTTGTAGAGACGGGGTCTGGCTGGTCACAAACTTCTGGGCTCAAGCGATCCTCCTGCTTTGGCCTCCCAAAATGCTGATTATAGGCATGAGCCATTGCTCCAGGCTAGAATTTTCTTTTTTTTTTTTTTTTTTTTGAGACAGAGTCTCACTCTGTTGCCCTGGCTAGAGTGAGTGCTGTGGTGTTAGCCTAGTTCACAGCAACCTCAAACTCCTTGGATCAAGCAGTCCACCCACCTCGGCCTCCCAGAGTGCTAGGATTACAGGCGTGAGCCACTGTGCCCGGCCTTCTTTTTTTTTTTTAAGGCCGAATAATAGTCCATAGTATGAATATACCACATTTTGTTTATCTGTTCATCCATTCATGAATACTTGGATTGCTTTCACCTTTTGGCTGTTGCCAGTAATGCTGTTATAAAATGATATTGTTTTTTACATTTCAATTTCTAAGTGTTTGTTGCGAGTACTATTTATTTTTATATATAAGTATTGAATCCTGCAACCTTGCTAAACTTACTTCTTAGCTCTGGTAGCTTTTTTGTAGCTTCCGTTGGATTTTCTACATAGAGCATCATATCATCTACCAATAAAGAAAGTTTTACTTACTCCTTTCTGGCCCTTATGTTATTTCTTTTTCTTACCTGATTGCACTGGCTAGATCCTCTGGGATAATGTTGAATAAAAGAATAGATACATTGTTTCTAATCTTTAGGAGAAAGCATTCAGTCTTTCACCGTTAAGCATGATGTTAGCTATACGTTTTTCATATGTGATCTTTATCAGGTTGTGAAAGCTCCCCTTTTATTACTACTTTGCTGAGAGTTTTAATCAGGAATGGATGTTGGATTTTGTCAAGTGCTTTTTTATATCTGTCAAAGTGATCACTGAATTTTCTCTTTCCGTTTGTTAACATGGTGAATTACATTGATTTTCAAATGTTTAAACAACCTCGCATTCCTGGGATAAGGCTCATTTGGTTATGATGTCTTATTCTTTGTCTATGTTGTTGGATTCTATTTGCTGAGGAATTTGTTAAGATTTTTTGCAGCTATGTTTATGAGGATAGTTTTCTTTTCTTGTAGTATCTATAGGATTTGGATCTCTATCTGTGGGTTCAACCAACCATGGATTGGAAAAAAAAAAATAGTAAAAAACACTGACACTTTCCAAGCTCCCAGGAAATTTCAGTGTACAACAGGGCAAAGAACCACCACTCCAGAGTTTAGAGAAGACCCTTGCTTCTCAGACTGTGGTACGTTGGTATCACTTGGAAGCTTGTTAGAAAGGCAGACTTGGTTGGGTACGATGGCTCATGCCTGTTATTCCAGCACTTCGGGAGGTTGAGGTGTGAGGATTGCTTGAGGCCTGGAGTTCTAGACCACCCTGGACAACATAGTGAGACTGCATCTCTACAAAAAATTGAAAAAAATTAGCCAGATGTGGTGGCACGTGCTTGTAGTCCCAGCTACTCGGGAGGCTGAGGTAAGAGAATTTCTTGAGCCCAGAAGTTTGAGGCTGTAGTGAGCAATGATCGCACCACTGCACTCTAGCCTGGGTGACAGAATGAGACCTTGTCTTGAAAAGTGACAACAACAAAAAGAAATGCAGACTCTGAGGGCCCCACTCCACGTCTATGAGATCAAAATCTGTGTCTTAACAGATCCCCAGGCGATCTGTATGTACGTTAACGTTTGAGAAGCTGAGATCTATACCTGATTTATCCATGCAACAAATATTTAGCAACACCTGCTGTGGGCCACGCTATTCCTGGTGGAGTGGGGATGGGTCTATTGAATTTTTTTTTTTTTTTTTTTTTTTGAGACAGTCTCACTCTCTTGCCTGGGCTAGAGTGCCATGGCGTCATCCTAGCTCACAGCAACCTCAAACTCCTGGGCTCAAGCGATCCTACTGCCTCAGCCTCCCGAGTAGCTGGGACTACAAGCATGCGCCACTGTGCCCACCTAATTTTTTCTATATATATTTTTAGCTGTCCAATTCATTTCTTTTTATTTTTGGTAGAGACGGGGTCTCGCTCTTGCTCAGGCTGGTCTTGAACTCCTGAGCTCAGAACGATCTGACCACCTCGGTCTCCCAGAGTGCTGGGATTACAGGCGTGAGCCACCGCACCCGACTAATTTTTTCTATATATTTTTAGTTGTCGAATTGATTTCTTTCTAATTTTAGTAGAGATGGAATCTCGCTCTTGCTCAGGCTGGTCTCGAACTCCTGAGCTCAAACAATCCTCCCACCTCGGCCTCCCAGAGTGCTAGGATTACAGGTGTGAGCCACTGCGCCCGCCCGGCCTGGTCTATTGAATTTTTTGTGTCTGTTGCCTTGTTTGTAATTTTTTTTTTTTTTAGAAATCCTGTTTTTATTTTGTGACTACAACACTTTATATCTCTGAGGAAATTAATGAGAATTTTCTGTTTGAAATTTCTTCTGCAGGGTCTCTTGGTTGCTTTTTTCTGCATGTTTTGCTCTCTTTCTCCCGTGTTAGAAGCTTTCCTTGGGTGTAAGGTAATTTTTTTGTTGTCTGTTCTTTTTTTTTTTTTTTTTTGAGACAGAGTCTGGCTTTGTTGCCCTGGCTAGAGTGAGTGCCGTGGCGTCAGCCTAGCTCACAGCAACTTCAGACTCCTGGCCTCAAGCAATCCTGCCTCAGCCTCCCAAGTAGCTGGGACTACAGGCATGTGCCACCGTGCCCAGCTAATTTTTTTATATATGTATATATTTTAGTTGTCCAGATCATTTCTTTCTATTTTTTAGTAGAGACGGGATCTCGTTCTTGCTCAGGCTGGTCTCGAACTCCTGACCTTGAGCGATCCACCGGCCTCAGCCTCCCAGAGTGATAGGATTACAGGCGTGAGCCACTGCGCCTGGCGGGCCTGTTGTCTGCTCTTGATTAAAGAAGGGAGATTACAGCGCTGGGTGGCCTTGTTGGCTGAGCTTTGTATGGTGACCAGGGTGGGCCATTTGTTGAGAACCTCCAATGTTGGTATCTTTGCATCTTTTTTGGTCTGGTCAGAGTCCCCAGAGAAGACACCTCTTATCTCCTTCCAGGAGGTGGGGGCCGGTCTCCACCTTTTGGGAGCAGGTAGAGAAGGGAACTGGGATTTGACATCTGTTCTGTGTGCTTTCCTTGTTTGGGATGTGGCACCCTTTGTTCTCAACCAAGCCTGTTGTGCCCACCGTCCAGAGATGTTCTGTTTATCCTCTTTAGGGAAATCCCTGTCTTTTGCAGGCAGGTGGTGGGACTCATGGCTTTGTGTTGGGGAGGGAGTCTGCCAGTCTTGTTTCTTAAATAGCTTTTAACTAATCCTCTGTATTTTGACATTTTCAGCATTTCCCTTCTGCAGATCACCTCTTCCAGAGGTTTCTGGCATGCTAGTTCCTAGGCCTTTTGAGGGTTTTTTGGGGTCAGTCAGTCCTCTCACCTTGGGATTTGTGATTTTCTCAGGTCTGCTCTCAATTGTTGCTGGTCCTTTCTCTGGGCCGCTGACCTTCACCAGTCCCTGACCTTGACAGGGCTGTGCCTCCATGGCCAGAAGAGAATCACTATCACCCTGAACATTTGCTCTCTCCCAACTCCTGGAGATCCGTTCCCCCTACAGCAGCTTCTTAATGCCTTGGAACAGGCAAGCCCCTTCCCTTTTCAGGGTCTCAGTTTCTTCACTGGTCAAGTGGGCAGGCAGGATATAGTGGAGTTTAAGGTATATATCTTGAAGCCCCTGACATTTCTCTCACTCCCAGACTCTCCTGGGCCCTCCATCCTGTTCTATATTATATTCCAGCTCCTGGGGTTTTGGTGTAGATGTTGTCCCAAGGGGATGAGCAGTGCATCTTGCAGTGTAAATGTTGTACAAATCACAGCTCTGGCGTCTCCTCACCACTGTTCCTTTCCCCACCCCACCTCCAGGGCCCAACAATGGGCCCCTTCAGCTCTGGGCTCTTGCTGAGGGGTGGGGGTGGGGCGAGGGCAGGGTGACCAGCTGGGCGGCCTCTGCCCAGCCCTGGGAGAGCTCTGGGAGTGGCTGGCTGCTGGGAGCTGGACTGCATCCTTCCTCCCACCCACTGTCCTCCTTTCCCAGTAGGATGCTGGGCCTTGGTGCTGTGACAGTGGCTGTGCTGGACAGTCGGGGAGAGGCAGCTCTCTACAGTACTCAGCATCCCAGGCCTGGCACCCAGGCATGCGTGGTGTGCATGGGAATAAGACCCGGACAGCCGCAGGAATTTATCTTCTGTCACACGCTGCTGGCGTTCGTGTGTGGGGGAGGGATGCTCCAGGAGCGCATTAGGGCTCTTGGTGTCCTGTCTCTGGGTGTCAGGGTTGGCACGCTGGTCTCGAGCTGGTGGAGCAAGAAACAGCTTCACGGTAGTTTCAAGGCTAACTTGATACGGGGGTGGGGGTGGGGGGGGAGTTCAGTGTGGGCTCTGTTGTTGTTAGGTCAGATCCTTTTCCTTCTCTCTAAAAGTTACACCTCCTCTGCTAGAGTGGAAGGAAATGAAGCATAGGAGGGTCCCTGTCTGGTGTGTCTGTCACTGACTTCTCACCCTTTCCTGTACTCCTCCTCTCGGTGAGCTGGGATGCCCGACAAACCCAGGCCCCCTTCCCGTCAACCTGCATGGCATCCTACCCCAGCCCTCCCCCCACAGTCTGGTGGAAGACACCTTTGTGAAGGATGATTCAAAGCTCTCGCCCTGCTTGAGGGAGTGGCTGAGTTGTCCCTGGGTCTGAAATGGCTTTATGGGAGCTAAGTAGCTTAGTGGGTCTGGGACAGGAGTGGCTGTAATGAGACTGACAGCCCATCTTCCCCTGAAGGTGCTGTCTTCTCTGGATTAGAAATAACGGGGAAGGGCTAAGCTAGGGAGAGGGAGGGCAGTCAGGCTTGTTCCTGGCGTCTACTGGGAAAGTAAGGTGGCAGCAGCTTATGAGAAAGGAGGCAGGCTGCCTTTCTCCAGTGTTTGTCACAAAGGCTGAATGCCTTTTCAACAAACTCTAAACCAGCTCTCTTGCCAGGTTCTGCCTTCAAGGTGACAAATGTAGACAGATGGTTACCTTACAATGTACAAGCCACAATAGAGGTGTGTACAAGGGGCTTCCTCAATAGAATTATGTACTAATACAGTGGTTTATAGGAATAGTAACCCTTTAAGGACGGGAGCATGACGGATAATTTAAGACATTAACTGCCATGTGAGTTGTATTTAATTCACGCTAGTTTTGAGCCTGGGGCCTTGTGAAGCCTATGTAACTCATGTCTCTTCACCTTGGGAGCTGTGAGAACTATTTTTCAAGTTGCATGTAACTCATGCACAGAAAATAATAAAAAAATAACAAATTTTTCATTAAATTAGAAAGGATCATTTTATTTTTGAAGTTTTTATTCTGTTTTCATAATAAAACACCATGGCCCCAGGGAAAAAAAATTTTTTTCTAGTGTGACAGTATTTATGTTAATTTTTTAATTCTTTTGGCTGTCTTCCATATGAATTATTATGTGTTTATACTACTTTTGTTTTCAAGCATTTCTTCAACAAAACAACATGAGAGTATGGCAGAAATAACCATTTGGGGATAGGAAGTGAGAATTTACAGAAGAGATGGCATTTGATTTGGGTCTTGAGGTGTGTATAGGAGTTCATCAAGTAGACAAAGAGAAGGAGTGTCGCAGACAAAGAATAGCTTAAAGACATTAAAGAGCAGATGTGTCTAGGGAATGGCAAGCATTTGAAAGAGATGGAGGTAGAGAAATAGGCAAGGAGTGGATCCTACATGGGCTTTATGCTAACGGGGGACTTGACTCATTGAGGAGTTACTGAAGGATGCAAATAGAGGAGGGACATCAGGTTTGTGTTCAGGTGACAATAATAATAATGGGCAACCCTCTTCCAGGTGCTGTGCAGGTGTGCTAGTCATTTTTCCCATTGACTTTTCATAATAGCTCTATGAATGAGATTCTGTTTATCCCCACTCTACAGATGAGGAAATTGAGGCTTAAAAGTTAAGTGATTTGCCCCAAAGTTGCTCAGCTAGAAAGTGATGGAGCCAAAATTTCAGCCCAGATCTGACTCCTGATCATGATGGTGTTGATGGGAGGAATACTGAGTAGGTTCAAGCAACATGATTTCGTGGTGTGTCTGATGAAGGAGGTAG
Organism: Avahi laniger; assembly: GCA_963575035.1. Taxonomy (NCBI): domain Eukaryota; kingdom Metazoa; phylum Chordata; class Mammalia; order Primates; family Indriidae; genus Avahi; species Avahi laniger. The sequence goes on from CAUYSK010027592.1 coordinate 11,484, forward strand.
AGGAAGGGTGGGCAGGGGGGTTGCTGTGGTCTCTAGCACAGGTGGCTAGTGTCAGCTTGTGATGTTCTCAGTCAGGAGACAGGAGCGTGGAGTAGTAGAGTTTAAGGAGGGGATGATAAGCTCAGTTTGGACATGAAATTTGTGGTACCTGTGCAGCCTCCTGGTGGAGCTGCCCTGCAAATATCTGGAAATGTGGGTCTAGAGGCACAGGATCTCAGGAATGGAGATGGTGGTGATGTGAGCCCTGGGAGGAGAGAAGGTGACCCCCAGGGAGTAGAGCATCCTTTGAGAAGAGAACAGGCATGGGTTCAAAAGTCTTAGGAAATACCAACAATTAAGAAGAAGGGTGAAGAGGCTTTAGGGCTGGCCTTGGCCTGTGGGCCCAGGACCACCAGCAAACACAGCCTCAGCCTTAGGACCTCAGCTGCCAAGCTTCCCCCGGAGGAATGGGCCCTGAGTGTCCTGGAGCTGGAGAGGGTGTGGACAGCCATGGTGTGTGTCTGAATCACTCCCTTCTCTTTCCTGGCGCCTGGCCAGCCTCCTCCCCAGACCAGTGTGATGTCAGATCCAGGCTGACCTGAAGGTGTGGGATTGCCTGGTGTACTTCCCTCTGGGATGAGGTTCTGAGGGGAACCAAGCTGGCCTTGGGCCGAAAGCCTTGGGCCCTACGCACAGAGGGGTGAGTGGAGACTAATGGGACTTGGTGGGGCTGACATGTAGAGGCAAGATACTCCTCTGGCAGGGAGAGGACCTGTAAGTCCCTGTCTTCCCCAGTGTGTTGTTTTTCCTCTAGCGCTCTGAGAAGAGGGAGGTGGAGATGGGAGAGGGCCAGCTTGGAGGTAGGGTTGGCATATATTCCCAAGAATACGGTAGATTGTTTTGGAAAAATCCTCTTTGCCGGAAATTACATGTCATGTCTGCTCCTCAGCGTGGATTTGTCACTTCACTGATGCTGTTGGAGAGGCTGGGGTGGTGGGCTGGTCCCCAGCCTCTCCTGGCTGCCTTTAGCTACGTGCTGTGAAGGGACAAAAGGGCAAGTGAAGACCAGAGGGGTGTACATGTGGGGGCTTCTCCACATGCTAGAGGTAGCTTGGATCCTGTGGATGTCTTACAGCGGGCTAGCAGACAGGAGAATTATGGAGGGATGAGGCAGGGAGAAAGCAGGAAGGAGGAATGGTTTGGATCAGACCCTGCATCCAACCAGGGCAAGATGGGATGGGCCTAGCAGTTTCAGCCTTGTTTTCTGCAGCATCCCGACTTTGGGTTTTTGCAGCTACTCCCAAGACTAGTTTCTGTCTTAGCTGCAGGAAGCTGCTGAGGAGTTTCTACCCAGAATAGACCAGGTGTCCTGGACCCCCTGCCTCGCAGAATCAGCCCCCTATCCCAGCTCCAAGGTGGGGAAGGAGCTGTGTGAGGAGAGTGGGCCTTATACGCACCCACTCAGTGTCCTCCTGGGGTCTCTTTCCTTAACCTGGAAGCTGAGTGGGGAGGGGAGTCACGTCTCAGCATCTCTCCCTTCTCTGCCCAACCTAGGGAGGGGTGAAGGTGCCCTAAGCTCAGCCCTAAACACCTGGTACTAAGGAGTCAGTGGATGCTTCAGATGCCATCAGAATGAGAGGGTGTGTGTGTGTGTGGCCCTTGGGGCCCTGGGGGCTGGAAGGAGAGGAGGAGCCTCTGCAGCAGGACTTCCTGGGCTGGCCTCACCCTGGTGCTGGGGGAGGTGTCCCTGTGTGGGCACGTGTTGCAGCGGCTTCTCCAGCAGGAGTCTGGGCGCTGGAGTCACTTCTCTGAAGTCAGAGAGGTCAGCCCCAGTACCCTGGCCTGCCCAGCACTCCCAGGTGCACGGCTTTGCTATCTCGGGGAAGGTGGGGAGGAGATGTCAGGGCAGCTGGGCTCATGGGGCTGCAGGGTAGGCTGCATGGCCGCCGTGTCTCCCTCGAGTGCCGGGAGGTGTGGCATCCATGGTAGGTGAGGAGCGTGTGGTGGAGCTGCGGGGGCGGGGCGGGGGGCGGCAGGTGGGTGCTTTGCATTCTTGGAGCAGGGTGGAAGCTGGGGCTGGTAGAAGAGAGCGCCCAGGGATGTCTAAAAGGAGGGGTCTTAGGTTGAGTCAGGACGACGCTTTTCTTTTGTGGGCTTCTTAGATGGACCCCCTTATCATGGAATATTGGGGGAGGCTCTTGAATCTCCAAGGCACTAATTGGTGGCCCTGGAGCTTTGGGGTCCTGGAGGCGGGCTGAGGGCAGAGTGGAGTTGTGTCTCCGTGGTCAGGGAAGGTGCAGCCCCTGCCCCGGCTCTCTCTGTCTCTATGGAGGTCAGCCCTAGCTGGCACAGCCCTCCCCTCCCCTCCGTTCCTTTCCTCCTCCTCCTCCTCCTCCTCCTCCTCCTCCTCCTCCTCCTCCTCGGAGAAGGGTTGGGAGCAGGGCTGTGGCGAGGGGAGAGGCGGAGTGGAGGCTGGGGATGGGGTTGGGGGAGGGGGCGGCTGGCCGCAGGCCCAGAGGATGAGAGGCCGTGACCACCGGGCTGCCAGTTGGTGGCGGATGTGAGGCTGTTAGGTGCAGGGTCACCTGGCCTGGAGGCCCGCGGCGCTAGGGCGCATTGGCGGCCCCTGCCCTCCTGGAGGATGCTTGAGGCCCGGCCCCTCAGGACGCAGGGCAGTGACGCTGCCGGTGCCGCTGGAGGGGCGGGGGCTGCGGCCGCCGGCGCTGCTTCCCTCCTTGACCGAACCACCACCGGGAGTTTCGGCTCCATGGGGGAGAGATCTGCTTACCAGCGCCTCGCTGGGGGCGAGGAGGGACAGCAGGTAATGAGGGGAGGCTAGGGCACAGCCAGGTACCTGGGACTCAGACCCCATCATTTGCCGGTGCGCTGAGGGCCCAGCCCCCTGCAGCAGCCTCTCAGCAGTGAGTGGTGTCTGTGCTTCTGGAAGCGCCCAGGACAGAGCCTTGGGATTAGGAGGCTGGGTAAAGAGTGGGTGCGTGTGATGGTGTGGTGGGGTCAGGGGTTTCGGTGGTGGTGAATTCGTGATGCTGGCATCTGCCTCAGTGTGCATACGCTGCTCTTTGGGCATTCTTTGATGCTCCATGGGAGCCCAGGAAACACTGCTAGGATTTGGGTTTAGTCTTTTATGGCAAGTGAGTCTCTGTGCCCTGGGCATGCCCATTTACTGGGCTTTCAAATATGCATATCAAGCTAAATGTGCATTTGCTTTGGAAAATATGGTCCTCGTATAGATGGGGCCGCTTCCGTTCCCTTTGGAGTGCAAGCACTTTCTCTCCTGGCCGGCAGAGGGCGGTAGCTGACAGGAGAAAGGGGAACACAGCCCGTGAGTTGGGGCAGAAAGGTCGGATCTGTTTTTCTCCAGCTGCAGGAGAAAGGGGTCCAGGAGCTGCCCCATTCTGACCCTCAACATACTTCACTTCTCACAGCCTCCCATGCTGGATTGCTGGGCAAGCTGCTAGGGTTTGTTCTTACTGAACATGCAAGGGAGGGTCAGACATGGGGTTCTGGTGGCTTTGGGTCACATCTTTCTGGGGTGGCTAGTTTTTAATCTGGCTATTCTGATCCAACAGCCCTATCTTACAGTAGAAGGAGTAACCTTGCTTAAATTGCCCCCTGACCTCAGGTCCCCCTGAGTCTCCTTCCGGGTGGTGCCTGGTGCCAGGATAGGCTGTGGGCTTCTGTGGTCTGAAGGCATGGTGTGCCAGGATTTGGGGAAAAGTCAGCTCCAGCATAACTTTGACCTGACCTTGTCTTGTCCATTAGCTCTGACCTCAGCCCTCAGACTGAGGGGAAGCTGCACCTGCCTGTCTCCACAAGCTTTGGGCAGGAGATGATGGAGATGATGGGGACTGGGAAGACGGATTGATGCCAAGGGTGTCCCCCCTACCCCTTGGGGTCAGACCAGGAAATGTCTGTCCCTTCAGGCATCCCCAGGGAGACCAAGCACTGGGAGAGACCCTGGAAAGAGAGCCTGGGATGCTGATTCCCCAAAACTCTCTCACCCCAGCTGCCTACCCTCCAGCCAGCTGGGGCTCCCTGAGCTGGTGGCCAGCTGGACAGGGACAAGAGAGCAGTGTGCAAGAAACAGGGGCTCCCTAGGCATGGCCTGGTGGGGGGAGCTGGGGGAGCCAGAGAGGACTTCCTGCAGCTGTCAGGTGTGTCTGGGGGCTGTAGTGAGGAGAGTGTAAGAGCAGCTGGTGCTCTTTGAGTAGGGGCAGAGGGATCATTTGTCAGTTCTAGGAACGTGGGGGGCCCACGGGGGCTTGGTGGAGAGTCTCCAGTCCCTTTAAGTGGAGTCTGTTTGTGTGTGTGGGTGCTATGCAAGAGACATCCTGCAGCCTGGGATCCTACAGCTTTGGGGTGGGGGCATCCCAGCAGGGGTCTTGGGGCATATTTGTTTTAAAGGGGTTTTGGACCTTGGCCAGCTGGTTTGGGTAGCCAGGGTGCTGTGAGCAGCAGAAAAGGCAACCCCAGGGTAGGGGGTGGAGATCCTCACCCCCACCCCACCCTTGCTCTTGGCTGGACTGCCCCGCTCTGGCAGGCTGCCGGCCTCCTATTTCCGTCGGGCACCAGGGTAACAGGGCCACATTAGGGTCTGAGCCAGGAGATGCCCAGCCAAGGCTGGGACTGGGGGGATGGGGAAGGGTCTGCCTGCAGTGTCCAGGAAAGATTCTTTGGGATCCCAGCCCCCAACTCAGGTTGTGTTCTAGTCCACACAAGCCTGTATGGGGGCCTGTAGTCTCTCTTTGTACATGCTGTTTGATTCACATAGCCCCCACCCTAAAATCCCAGGAGTTGTCTGCAACTGTGAGAGCTGGGGTAGAAGCCAGAGACAGGGGGCCTTGTGTATGGGGAGGCAGGGGGGCCAGTGCGGGTGGCTGGGAGGAAGAGTCCCCCCCATTCCTGCTGCCCTCTTGGCAGTGATTCAGAAAGGTCCTTTTTCAGCCAGTGTCAGAGCTGCTCAGCTGGGGAGGGAGGGAGGGAGGGAGGGAGGGCGGGCAAATGGGTGGGGAAGCCAGGGAGCAGGGCTGGAGCTGTGACCACTGCACTGGAGAGAAGACACAGAAACAGAACAGAGGGCCCAGGCTGCAGCCAGCAGAAGAGCTAATCTGCTCCCTGCCAGACTGGCCAGCTGTGGAAGCCCAGCCGGGCTTGCAACAGAGCAGAGGGGCCCACCCTGTTCTTCTGCTCCATTTCCCGCCCCCAGCGTGGGATTTTGGGGTCTCCTGGGACAAACCCCTGGCCAAATTCTCTTCTGGGAGTGAAACTCAGAAGCTGAGGCCCCTACTCACCCACTTCTCGGGCCAAAGCCCCAGTGGCCTGCTCAGCGGGGTCCAGCTCTGTGGAGATGCCAGCGGCACGTCGGTTCCCTGGCCTAGAGCTCTCCTTTCCCCTCCTGGCCAGACTGCGTCGGCGTCTGTACACAGTGAGTGGGGGGCTGGGGGCAGGGGCCGGGCTGGATGGGGACTGGGTTGGTTCCTCGAAGAGCGAGACTGGGAATGGCTGAGGGACATCTCCAGTGAGGGCTTGACTGGGGAGTCTGGGCCAGGTAGCTTCTCCCCTCTGGCTGCTGCATGCATTCTTGTCGGTCTGTGAGTTAGAAAAGTGTGTGCAGGAGCCAGGTCAAGTGTGTGCTTGCACGCCAGCCACGGAGCTGGGTCAGACACAGGTGTGCAGACTCCACACTGTGCTGGGGGCCAGGCACACGCAGAATTGGAGACTGAGCTGGGGTGGGGAGCTGCAGCCATGCTCTGTGCCTCACAAAGAAACTTGGGCTGGAGGAGGGGTTTGGGGAGGGGAGGTGACCTGTATGGGGTTACCCTGGGCTTAACACTAGAGGCAGGACTGAGACTCTGACTCCTTTCCTTGGCGGTATCCCAGTGTTCTTCCCAGTCTTCCCACACACACCCCTATGCAAAAGCCGTGTCCCTGGGGTTGGGGAACAGGGAGGGGAGCATACAGCTGAGCAGAGAGGTTTGTTAGCTGGTGCAGGCCTGGCTGTGCTTTCTGAGTAGCTGCTTCAGAGGAGGGGCCTCTGGGTCTCCCCAGCTCTGACCACTCAGGGCACCGCTTTGAGCTGTTTTCAGGGGCCCAGACGAGGGCAGGAATAGGGAAGTGGAGCCCTGGCACTTGTGGTGGGAAGGAGAGGAGGGGGCCTATAGACTGCTTAACTTGGTGGGGCCAGAAACCCCATCTTGAGGCTGAGCCTTATAGGGTGTGGGGTCATTTTGCTGCAGGAATGGGATAGCGATAGTGGGAATGCTGGCTGGCCCCGCCTGGCCAGGCCATGGGGAGAAACTGCCTAGGCCAGGGATTTTCATGGTGCACCTCTGGGCTTTCTTCTGGAAAGCAGCAATGCCCTGTCCCCTTAAACCCTTTTTTGTAAACAGATGATTTTGTGAAGGTGAATGAGTTAATACAGCTGAATGCTTAGAACTATGCTTGGCATATAGGAAGTGTAATTGAAGTGTTAGATGTTATTTTTATTGTTACTCTTCTAAAACCAATAGAAATTTAACCTGTTATCTGTGTGTTTGTGTGTGTGTGTGTGTGTGTGTGTGTGTGTGTGGAGTCAAACAGTCAACATAACGCCAACTATAATGTAATAGAAATAGAAGAAAAGTAATTTATACCATTTTATGTATTCTGATGTCTGTACACTAGATGACAGAATGAAGTTGTCAGATACTAAGACCTCAGGCAGAACCACCATGAAGGCAGCATCTGCAAGTGCCAACCTACTGAGGAGAGTTTTGAAATAGTAAGGGTCCAGGGGTTGGGGGTGCCCTCATTTTTTCAAATAGTGGACTTTTGCTCTGTTCTGAATAAAGCAAAGTCCAGTTTTCCCTCAGTTTACACAGTTGTTCCATTCTGGGAAACTTCAGTGTATATTAAAACCGCAGAAGTATTTTCTTCTTGTTCATGTGTTAAATGGGATTGGAGTTCAGGTCTGAATGATTATAAACAAACTTTTCACCTGCGTGAATTGAGTTGTGTGGGATTTGGAACGGTATGTGAGACTGTCCTGTGTGTTGTAAGATAATGAATGTTCTTGTTCTCCAGCCACCCACTAAATGTTATTCTTGCCCCCCAAACATTGTGACAACCAAAAGTGTCCCCTAGGGGGCTGTGCAGCCCCCATGAGAACTATCCAAAGAAAGGGTTACAGCTTAAAGTTTGGAAACCACCGGGTGGCTGCTTTGGTGGAAGAGCCAGGATTTGAACTGAGGGTTTCTCATTCCCATTTGTCACTCTTTATACTTGCCTGAGCTGCCTGGGAAAGTCCGAACTGACACTGTGTTGGCAGGACCACTGGCTCATGCTGGCTGGGCTGTGAGTGCCTGCCTCTCTTCATGCATCTCATTGCAATGGGAGCTGGGGATGAGGCCACCTTGGAGTTGGGCAGGGGTGAGGGGCTGGGGAGGATCACTTGGCTCCTAGCTGGGCAGCTGGCCTTTTTCCTCTTGCCTGCCTTCCTCACTGGGGATTGAGCATGGCTCAATTGGGCTGGCCTGGCCTGGCCAAGTGCTCAACTCTGAGATGTCTTACTTGGACAGGGACGGGTTTGGTGTCCCAAGGGTCAGGCTGCTTAGCTTTGAAGGTGCCACCGGCCTCTTTCTCTGGGCCCAGGAGAGTGTAGGTCACATGTCATTCACTGGTACCCGTTGGCTGATTGTAGCTTGCAGATGTGTTTTGTTTGGCCAGCACTACATAGTGCATGCCGTTTCAAATTTGAATGAACAGTGGACATGGTTAAAAAGTCAGGAGAAAGATGATATATAAGGAACAGAATGGTATGAATAGTGTGTGACTATTTATTTTGTGAAGGTAAAAACAAAGTCTGAAAGAGTACGTAAAAGACATTGGCAACTGGCTTCAGGGACAAGGAGCTAGGTGGCTGGGCAGTAGGGGAGGGAATGAGACCTTATGATTCCTGTGTGCCTTTTGAATATTTTACTGTGTGTGTATATTACCTTTTCAAAAAAATTTTAATGGCAAGATTTCACATATAAATTCCTGGTTATTTCTTGAAAAAAGACCAGTCTCTCGTGACAGCCATTGACAGGAGCAGAGCTCCTCACTGACTGGGGTATCTGAAGGCCTACCTCCATCCCCACCCTTCCCATTGTTTTACACTTGCTTGTGGCCCTGTAGGCGCTTGGTGGTGGCCTGTGGAGTGGTCTTTGGATATTTGGAAGAGACTCCAGGGTTGTCGAACATTGGGAGGAGCTTAGCTTAGAGCTCATTTGGTCCCAGGATCTTCCTGTGGAGCCCCTCAGATCTGAGGAGCCCCTGGGTGGGCCTAAGGGGACACTGTACCCCCAAAAACATTTTATTAAAATTTCAGGAGTAAGAATATGTCTGTTGTTAAGGAGAGACAATTGTTTGTTTTGTTTTTTTTTTTTTTTTTGAGACAGAGTCTCACTCTGTTACCCGGGCTAGAGTGCCCTGGCGTCAGCCTAGCTCACAGCAACCTCAGACTCCTGGGCTCAAGCGATCCTACTGCCTTAGCCTCCCAAGTAGCTGGGAGAGACAATTGTTTTTATCAGATTTTCAAAGGGCTTGTGACCCCTGGAGACTTGAAGAGCAGGTTGATCTCAGGTCGCTCAGCCATAGATTTTGGGAGTAAGACCCTGACTCCTGACTCCAGGGCCAGGGTTGTATCCCAGCTGCCCTAATTCTACCGTTGCTGCTGGCAGGAATGGGGGAAGCAGGTACAGGCTGTTCTGTACAGCTGTTGTGGGGAGCAAAAAGGTGGTTTATCCAGATGATGGTCTAGTAGATGTGGGTGAGCCCCAGCACTCGGGGGCAGGGCTCCTGTTACCTCCCACATCCCTGGTCCCTGAGTCGTTCTCCTCTCCCCACAGCGGCTGGGCAGCAGCAGCATGCAGCCAGAGGAGGGCACAGGCTGGCTGCTGGAGTTGTTGTCCGAGGTGCAGCTACAGCAGTACTTCCTGCGGCTCCGCGATGACCTCAATGTTACCCGCCTGTCCCACTTTGAGTATGTCAAGAATGAGGATCTGGAGAAGATTGGCATGGGCCGGCCTGGTAGGTGGGACATTGGCCTTGCTTGTCTTTACCCTTCTAACCATTTACATCCTCTATCCTCAGGACCACAAAGCACATGGAAGACCCGCCCCCCTTTTTTCCATGGGATGGCAGCTGAGAACTCTGTCTGCCTGTCCCACAGCCCCCGAGGTGGGGCTGGAGGGACATCAGCAGTTGCTGCACACAGGAGTTCGCAGGTGTAAACATGAATCAGCTTGAGGAGAATAAAGACTTTTTGAAGCTCTGGCTACTCAGGACTCACTGCATACCCTTTTTGTTTGATTGACGTCTGTAGGACGTGTTTCCTTGATCTCGCCGTCTTTTATAAGCATAGCATCGAGTCTGCTCTGGTCACCATTCTGAACACCAGGGGCGTCAGTGTCCAGAGATCTGTAGGGAGAAGAAAGATAAAAACTTACTTGACGATTTGCTAACTTACTCTTTTTTTTTTTTTTTTTTGAGACAGAGTCTCACTTTCTTGCCTGGGGCTATTGCCATGGCGTCAGCCTAGCTCACAGCAACCTCAAACTCCTGGGCTCAAGCGATCCTACTGCCTCAGCCTCCCAAGTAGCTGGGACTACAGGCATGTGCCACCATGCCCGGCTAATTTTTTTGCTATATGTATTTTTAGCTGTCCAATTCATTTCTTTCTATATTTGGTAGAGATGAGGTCTCGCTCTTGCTCAGGCTGGTCTCGAACTCCCAAGCTCAGAACGATCCGCCCACCTCGGCCTCCCAGAGAGCTAGGATTACAGGCGTGAGCCACCGCGCCCGGCCTAGGGTTAGGTTTTTGTTTAGGGTTTTGTTAGTGTTAGGGTTAAGCTTAGGTTTCAATTAGCATTAGTGTTGGGGTTAGGGTTAGGGTTATTTTAAAGTTTAGAGTTAGAATTAGGGTTAGGGTTAGGGTTAGCGTTAGGGTGAGGGATTATGATGAAATGTTAGGATTAGTGTTAGCGTTAGCGTGAGGGTTAGGGTTAGGGGTAGGGTTAGGGGTATGTGATGGGTTTCGGGCTGGGGTTGGGATTGGGGTTCGAGTTGGCGTTAGAAATAGCGTTAGGGTTAGGTAAGGGTTAGGGTTAGGGTTTGGGTAGGGTTACGGTTAGGGTTAAGAGTTAGGGTTAGGTTTAGGGTTAGGGTTAGGTCTGGCATTAGCTTTAGGGCTATGATTACGGTTAGGATTAGGG
>CAUYSK010027593.1:0-59355 GCA_963575035.1 Avahi laniger
GGACTACAGGCATGCGCCACCATGCCCAGCTAATTTTTTCTATACATTTTTAGTTGTCCAATTAATTTCTTTCTATTTTTGGTATAGACGGGGTCTCGCTCTTGCTCAGGCTGGTCTCGAACTCCTGAGCTCAAACAATCCGCCGGCCTCGGCCTCCCAGAGAGCTAGGATTACAGGCGTGAGCCACTGCGCCCGGCCCCTTCAACATCTTTAAGAAAGATCTTAGCAGCACTGTTTGGAATTGCCTTAAAATAGAAATAGTAATTATTCACCAAAATGAGAATGGATAAATATATTTGAGTATATTCATACAGTAGAATTATTTTACAAAAATAAATTACATAAAGCAAGTATTATGTATTACCATATACAGACCTCACAACCATACTACTGGGGCTAAAGTCCATAAAAGATACATATGACAATGCTCTCACTCATAAAAGGTTAAAAAATATGCAAAACAATATTATTATATGAATGCATATATATGAAAAAAAATTTTAACTACATGAAAATAAGAAACATCAAACTCAGGACAGTTTTATGTCTGGGAACAAAGGAAAGCAGGATTTCATCAGAGAGATCACACAAGGGGTTCAAATGTATTGACGCTCTTAATTAATTTTTAAGCTGATGGTGGGTATCCAGGTGAATTTATATTACTCTTTATATTTTGAATATCTAAACCATTTTATTAACTATTTAAAAGTATGTGAGTTGTTTATCTTAATAAAAAACTAGGTAGTTTAAATTTGTGAGTTAAGACAGTTTCTAAAAGCACATATTTGACAGAATATATCACCTTTGGTGTGTGTGTGTATGTTTGTGTATATATGTATGTGGTATGCATAATGCCCTTATGCTGATATACATATATATACATGTGTATAAATGTATACATGTATACGTGAGTGTAGATTTACACTAGCGGTTGACCCAGCATCAGCAAACACTTTTAATTATTTTCCTACAAACAGTGAAGGCAGGATTTGTGTCAGTTTACCTCACACACGCACTCCCACCCTCTACCCTCACCCCATGATAAATGTCATGCATCTGCAGAACACCCGGCTGGGTAGAGGCAGCATTTTGTAGAACTGTGTATGCCATCTGGCTACCTGAGGATTGAATCTATCTTCATCAATTTATAATTTTTCAATCTTTTTTTTATATTGGATGGATGGTGCTGACGAAGGATATTGATATCATCATCATCTCCAGCCACCTCATTTCATAAAGAAACTGAGATCTAGAGTTAGCAGAGGTAAGTGACACAACTAAGCAATTATCTGATTCTCTCCATCTATACTTGTAGCTTCACTAAATCTGCATTTAGTACAGATGCAATAATGAAAATCCCACATGAAGAGAAAAGCATCCTCACTGTTTTGTACTGAGCTGAAAACTTGAATCTTTTACAGAATGCATTCACACAAACACAAACCAACAATGCAAACCGCAATAAGTCAATCAACTACTTTGTAAAAACTGAGAGCAAGAAAACTGGGATGAAATTCTTCATAATAAGATCTTTTCTTTATTGTAAATCATACTTTGTACTGTGTAATATTAAGTGAACAAAGGATAATTTAGAGGGGTTGACAAGAGCACCTTCACACATTAGGGATCTTGAATATTTCTTCAAATCTTTCTTATTAATTTAAAAGATTAATGAGATATCAGGCTTCTTAGATTACATTACACAGTTTGGTAGAATGTCAGTCTGATAAGAAAATCACATCCATCAGAATCACAACTTAATTGGACACATTTAATGAGTACTTACTGTGTGTTCAACATTACAGATCTAGCAGTGAATACAGACAAACTTTAGGAAACAATATGGCATCCTTCTTAGTTTTAGAATAACATGAATTTGCCCTGAGGTATCTGTATATGATTATGCAGAAGTTGAAAAATATGAGAGATATCATTTTTGCTTCTGAAGCTTGTATTTGAAATGTTTTCTAAAATGCAAATATACTCCATCGTACCTTGATGATTGCATTTAGTTATTGAGCTCATCAACTCACATTTTAATTAGATAAAAACTGGAAACATTGTCATTAATCTTTTAATACTCAGCACTTTTATTTCAAAAAATTATTTTAAAAATTGTTTCAGGTCTACCGGTCTTCATTCATATTATTATTATTATATATACTGTAAAATATAATTATACTTAAATACATTTTTCTTTCAAAATTGTAATGTTGCCCTTAATCAAAATAAAATAACATATAATATACATATGCATGCATTCAATGTTTATCTTTAGAAGTAATTTTTGTCTTCCAGAAATTATGTTCTGAGAATTATTACAACCTGTTCATTTTTTGATTCCAGGATTTAAATAACATTTTGTGCTGGAAGATCTGTATTGTTCCTATGAGGGATTATCATCATCCTCACTAAAACCACTTCAATGGGAGCATATCCTTGTCTCCTGACCAACTGGAAAACCTTCAAGCCTCCTACCTACCTTCTCTTTTAGTACATGACCTCTCTCCCACACAGCCTCTTTGCTGTAGGAAATCATAGCAAGAAGGATAAAAGAAAAGACACTACTTACTAACAGTTAAAAGTGCAAAAGATAGCCTGGCCATGCCTTAAATATAAGATACACTGAGCCATACATTTGATTTGGAATCAGATTGCAAGAAGTTAATGTTTCTTACTGTAGTCGCTGTTTTCGTCCTTGGTCCCGTCAATGGTACCATCTGGGTGCATCTGCAGGAAATATCCCTGCTGGCTGAATAACCTTGTCACAATTCCTTTCAGCTGGGGTTCTGCAAAACAAAATGAAATAATTATTCAAACTTTTATTTTGTTTATAAATATGCACACTTGTAAATTGTTAAAACCCTTCTGTAAGTAAACGCATAAATGCTAATGGCTTAAATATTGAAATAAGTATTTGGCAGTGGGGTATTTCAGTAACATATCTCTACTTATTTTTTTCCTTCTAGAGGCAGAGTGTTAACACTTTGCAGCAATAAACCAAATGTAAATAAGTAAAATCTACTCACTTTTCAGCAATAAACCAAATGTAAATAAGTAAAAACTACTTATGATTAAGAAAATACAGAGGTGTGCTAAAAAAGTGAATTATTTCCCTCCCTTGTGCATCTGGTGACTGACGGCAAGACATCACAAAGTTTATAGTGCCATTCCAGAATCACCGTTTAGGCCAAAGTGCCACTGTAATTCCCAAGCTTCCCGCAGTCATAATCAGGTCCTTAAAGATTTCTATTTCTGCTGTATGTCAGCTATCCATGAGAAACTCCTGAATTTTAAAATTCTGATCCAGTTCAGCCAGAAAGAATAGCTTGGATGAGAACCACAGGCCAAAGCAAAACTTCCCATGGCCATGAGATGTCACTGGAAAGTACATGAAAATGCAGATTTCATCTTCACTAAATGCTTCACCGGAAAGAAGCCCCAGTACTGCAAAAGCCATTTCTGCAGCACAAAAAAAATAACAACAATAATAATAAAAGCAAACATCAAGTCATACACATTTCTCTAAGTATTTCAAACTAGAAGTAGTCCTCAACTTTTAAAAACTCTCTACTCACAAATACCATCAAACTAACCTTTTTATGCCACATTTGAATTTTTGTACATCAGCTAAAATAAATGCTTAAAGCTTTCTCCTTGTGGTGGAGGCTGCCAGCAGCAATCTAGTTTCCACAGTATCTCCATCTTTTGTCTCTATTGTTGAGAAAAAATTAACGATTCTAGTGCATTTATAGCCCTAATTATTTCATTAAAATGAGGAGAAAAGAAAAAATGCTGCCTTCTAGTGATAAAAATTGAAGCAAAGATGGAAATCATGATTGCTGAAGTAGCAACATGGTATCCTTAGAAGGACAATCACTTACCCTTCATCCATTTATTCAATCAGTATTTACTAAGAATCTCTTTCTTCTGCCAGGCAATAAGCTGGGCACTGTGTGTTAAGGTGAACACATTTATTGATGTTTAGGTCTAAAAGAGCTTTCTAGCTGAACATGTGATATGCTTAATTCTTTGGGAATGGGCCTATTCCCTGTAACGTATGTCTATAGTTGGACTTTTGCACATGTGACTTCATCACACATATTTGAGAAAAGGGGGCAATGCCTCTATCAACACATCTTCTTCAACGTAGTCCTAAGGAGCAAAAGAGATGCCAAGAAAACTGGAAACGAGGAAGCAGAGTAATGACAAAAGAACTGAACTGGAAATTCAGCATCCTGATTAATAGCTTTGTCTTATCTTCATAAGTTAAATACATTCAATTTATTTAATTTGCAGGTCTTAATTTCCTCATCAATAATACCTGAAAGTTAAATTAAATAAATGATCTTTAGGTCTCTCCTATGAGTTTCTATTCCCTTGAGCAGATTAGAACCCTCTGGCCTGAGCAGTGAGGAAATATAGGAAAGGATTCATCTTCAGTGCATTTTCTCCATGGACTCATCTAATCCCACCGGCTAGGGATGTGTCAGAGAAACACGCAGCTAGCTAACCTGCTGCAAACAGCATTCTGTGTGCCCCTGCCGAGAGGCTCTGTGGCTGACAGGCAGCTTCTGATGTGGCACTCTCAGCTCTAGATTCGGAGTCGGAAGACCCAGCTTTGAGCCACAAATGTTGTATGGACCTGAGCAAGTCATTTAACACCTGGGTCTCAGTTTTTGTATCTGTATAATGAGAAAAAACAATTCCAACCTTCACTATAATCATTGAGAATTTCAAGTGAATAAGAATGTGATAGTATGAACTAGAAGACTCCATAAAAATATGAGTCCTAATTCTAATGTTTCCACTGTGAAAATCAAGAAAACAGGGTAAGTGAGGTAAAGGGAGGATTCTGAGAACAGACTCTACTCCTGGCTTTTGTTTTAGTGAAATATTGATTGAGCTTGAAAAGCCACTAGAGTAAACAGTGGGTTAAACGTAGGTGATAGAAGGTGATAGAAGAAAGAAAAGGGACAATTGTCTTATAATTCATATTTTACTTCTAATAAGCTTGATACAGTCACTTTAAGAAGTTATGTTTTCATTAGCAATGAGATGCATGGCAGCTTAGTCATTAAAGCCTGCAAATGATTGTTTGTTTTCTTCATGCTCCTCTTTCTGTATCTGTAATTAAACACTTCTTTCACCATGGTGAAGCCATCCCCCTGTTGGCGTCCTGGGAATTCAAGTTAGTAGCTCCCGTTCAGGATAATGAGCATGAGACTTTTATGCCAACCTGCACCACTCAAAGCAGTGTCAGAACAAGCTCAGAGTCTGAGTTTTAATTACGTGATGATCTATGAAAGTGAATGTGCTGCCCTATGGAAGTCTCAAAGGAGACGTGAGCATCTATTGAACAAATGCCCTGAATCTAAGATGGGTCACAGAAAACTGTAAAACCTGTCTAACTTTCTGTACCTCTATTACCATCTATCAAGCCCTACCAGCCTTTCCAGGCTCACCTCGAGATCACCTCCTCCATGAAGGCTTGGCTATCATAAGTGAGGATCTCTCTCATAATTAGAGAGGGAAAAAGCAAGTTGTGCTGTATTTTAAAGGAAGAGGCTAAAAAATTAGCCCATCTAGTATCGTGGGTATATGCAACCAACACACAAGTTATATTAGTCAGACTATGCTTGGGGCCTTAAGAGATGAATAAAGCCTGTGCTGTCCTCGGGTAGCACCCAATCGAATGCATGAAACATTTATATATAACGCTAGTGTGGGATAGCTGGTACATGAGAGAGGGTGAAGCAAAACGGTGTGATAGCACCAAGGAGCAAGCGACTTATTCTGTGTGGAGGCTGGGCGAAGGCACCTCATCTGTCACTTGAGGAATGAGTAGGATTTTCCTAGGCAAGTAAACCAGCGGAAGGGCATTCCAGACAGAAAAACATGGCACACTCTGGGGACAATGCAGAGTCTGGTACAGAGAGAATACAAGGTAGAGGTTTTCAAATGCAGACATGCAAGTAAGCACCTGTTCTCAAAAAACATTCACAGATCAACACTATAATTAATAAAAATAGAGTCAATGGAATAAGTTTTTTATTAAGCTATTTTTTTCAATTTATATGACTCCCTTTGATTCTAAGATTATGTTCTTCCATTTTTTTGTGTTTTTATGAACCGACGGCTGTATTATTAGATGGTGGGGGAGGAGGCGTTGGTTTACTACCTTTTGTGCTCCAAAGTGGTGTGGCAAATACCGCTAGCATTTCACTCAAATCCATTTCCTCTTTTTCCTGGGCGCCCAGCTAGACCATATGTCCTAGCCTCCCTTGCAGTTAGGTTTGGCAGATGAATGAGTGTCATATGGAATGTAAGTGAAAGTGATGTGTGCCATTCGCAGGCCAAGGCTTTTTAAAAGCAAACATTCTCCTCCACATTCTCTTTTCCTTAATGCTGACAGGATTAAGATGACAAAGCCCTAGCGGGTGTTGGAGCAATAGAACGGAAGAATGCTTGGTCTCTGAATAACTGTTGGAGAAAAGACAACAGCCATTGAAATACCCACCTTGGACAGTGAGGTGAATAAAAAATAAACTTCCATTGCCTGTGCACAATGACTTCCTTCCAAACAATGCAGTATGGAAAGGGAGGGAGGGAGTAATTTTACGTGGAGAAACCTGACAAACAAAGCATTACATCAGCAAGGTGACCAAGGTTAACATCCACAGTCATAAATCATGTTGATAGCAGGCACCCCTAAGACGATGTGATGAGAATGGCTCTTTACCTCTGTGACCTTCCTCCGAAAAACCCACAACCTCAGTCTAATCATTAGAAAGACGCTAGACAAATCCCAATCAAAGGACATTCTACAAAATACCTGATGAATATTCCTCAAAACTGTCGAGGTCATCAAAGAAAAGGAAAGTGTGAGAAAATGTCACAGACAAGTGGAGCCTAAGAAGACAGCAATAACTAAATGTAATGTGGTGATCTGGATGGGATCCTAGAACTGAAAGACTACCTAGCAAGTCGGGCTGGCTTGGAGCATTACTTAGGAACACAGCGGAAACCCAGAACAAAGACAAAGCCATGGGCACCTAATCACACATCCCAAGATGAATACTACATTACAGAAAAGAGAATGAATCTTAGAAATGGGAAGAATCAACACTTTCTTTCATCAACTTTAAATATCAAAAAAACCTGTGGCTCACAGGGAAAGTGCCTTGTCCAAGGTCACCCAGCTAAAACATGAATGAATTAGGGTAATAATTCATCTCCTACATACTGAGTGGACATCATCCTTTCCTTTCCAAAGAGGAACCAAGACGCAACCCCAATCTCATGCAGGCCAGGCGGCTGAAGAGCAAGTAGGTAGAAGAGAGAGAAGAAGGAAGGGGAGGAGCACCTAGTTGTGCATCAGTTATTAGAGTGTAAGGGTGACAGAAAGAAAAGGGTTATGGAAAACGAGGCAAGAAATCGTTGACACTAAAATTGGATTGTATTTATCTAGGACCAGCCTAATCAGCAATCGTACCCAAACTTAGAGAAAGTGTCTCCATGTAAACTCTAGTCTAAAATGAAAAATATAACAGTGATGCAAATTTTGTTATGGAGGTCATATCTAGAGAATTAACAGTCATTTTTAATAAAAGCAGCCATATTTTCAATCCATCTCCTTTATACCAGGCGCTCTCCTGAGGATTTTACTATGGTTTTATTTACGACTCACAGCAACGAATGGATGAACTGCTCTTTTCTCATTTTTCAGATCAGATTACTAAGATTCAGAGAAGCTACCTCACTTACCCAAGGTTACAGAGCTAAAATGAAGAGGCAAGTCTAGCTTAAGAGTCAATGGCCCTAGCCACCCTGCAGCATTGTTCAGTCACTTTAAGGAGGACCCTGGCAAAACTGGACCATGTCCAGAGGAAAGGAAGCCAAATGAAGAGGGTCCTAAGAACTGTCATATGAAGAATGTCTGAATAAACAGTTGATATGCTGCCTGGAGAAGGGAGCCTTGGGTATGGGGGAATGTGAGCTGTCTCTACTCTCTGAGAGCCCGCAGAAGAAAGAAGCGGTCGATCTGCTCTGAGTGGCTCCACAGGGACAGAACTAGGGCCAGTGGGTAAAAATTACGAGGAGGCAGATTAAAAAAAACAAATCGTGTTAAAAGGACAAACAGGTTGCCTAGGAAAAGAGTGAATTTTCTATCACTGAACATAAACAACCAGGACGAAGCAGAAAAACTATAGGTCAGAGCAGCTGTGAAGGACACGGATGTCTCCAAAAGCTGGGACAACCTGAGTGACAAAGAAAAGCCCTCCCTAAACCAGATAGCCTGCTAAATACGATTTCTCTTTTCTGTTTCCTCAGTTTGTGCTTAGGACAGGGAATGCAAATGATTGTTTACCAGGCATCCTGAAAATGCAAAGTTCTTTGTAAATGTTAAATAGGGATTGTGGGGTAGTTTGATGGGCTTTTTAATCAGTCTCTGTGGGTTTACAAATGGGCCTTCTGCATTAAAGTTTAATACTGACCACTTAAAGGAACTAAGATGGAAAAGGTTGTTAAATGTGATTCTTGTCTAGTGCTTTCGGAGCATTAAACTGCTGCAGATTTCAAAATTAGACTATTACAGATGGAAAGTGTTCATTAAAAAATACATTTCTGACCAATCATAGCTAAAGGGTATAGACTAGGGCACATTTGCATACAATAAATCAAAGTCCCAGAAAAATCAGAAATGAGATACAGTAAGACACACAAAAAGGGACATAATTTGTATGGACTTTTAAACACAAAGCAAAAATTATAACCATACTGAGCTGGTTGTAATGGGAATTCATTAAAAATATATGCTGTTTATTAAAAGTGAAGCAGGCTTGAGGCCCCTCATTCATGCAGTAGACTGCAGTGAGCAGACCTAAAGGAGCACCTTGCAGAACCAAAAGTATAAGGCCAGAGATGTGTCATCATGGCCTGGAACAATCTGCTCTGTGGAGTAAAGAGAGCCACGCCCTACCCGCCATCCTCAATCTCCCCATGGGTCAAATAAAGGTGATAGACACCATCAGCACTTACCCACCTGAGGGCCATGACTCCACCCATGAGGTGCTAAGGATTCCAAGAGGACTCTGCATCTTAAGTGTATATCCATATCCTCAATCAATAGATACTAATGGAACATTTTATTTATTCTTTAAATACCAGACTTTGTGGTGGTTATTGTTCTAGGCACAGGGGATAATCAGTTGTGTGTTAGAAAACCATCCTCCCACCAAAAAAAAAAAAAAGACCAGAAAACAAAACTCAAAACTGATTTCCATAAGACTGATTTCTGTAGTACAAATATTCCCAATTTAAAACTATCACTTAACATCACTGAATGTAGAGGTGGAGCTGGGAAGAGATGAGTACCATCAGCACCATACACGACTGAATATCACAGAGAAAAAACATGAAGCTTTCATTCTAATAGGAAAGAAGAAAAATAAACACATAAACAATAAAATATATAATAGAGTGTTAATATAAGTGCTGTGATGACAATTAAAGCAATAAAAACATGATAGAGCATACAAGGGATGGATGTGCTATTGTGGTTAGCAGATGACATCACAGAGGTCTGAATGAAGAGAGGGAGGTAACAGTTAGGAAGATCTAAAAGAAGAGTATTCCAAGGGCAAGAAACAGCAAGTGTAATGTAATCCTAATACTTGAAAAGATTACGAATCATCAGATTAGGGGATCTCTGAAGATCCTTCATCTAGGCCAAGAGTCCAAACTAGAACCCTGTGGCTGCCAATTTTGTTAATAAAATTTTGTTGGAACATGGCTATACCCATTCCTTCATGTGTTGCCCATGGCTGCTTTCATACAACAACAGAAATGAATAGTTGCAACAGAGATCCTATAGCCTGAAAAGCCCAAAATATTTACTAAGAGATCCTTTACAGAGAAAGTTTGCCAATCTTTGCTTTAGACTCTTGCTTCTGTAGTTCCCTCTGCCTGAAATGCACAACCCCTGCTTTCCTCCTCTGCCCAGGGCTTTTCCTCAGTCTTCAAAGCTCAGCTTCCCCCCAACAGGGCCTTCCCTGACACTCTAAGGCAAAATTAATCACTCCCTCTTCACAGCTCCTTTGTGCACAGGTTAGGAGAGCTGCACACTGTTTCCTGCAGCTGCTTGCTTACACCTCTGTCTCTGCTGCTGAACTCTGAGCTCCTCAAGGGCAGGGACCTTGAATTATTCACCACTCTCTCCCAGCACCAAACACAGTGCCAGGGTACAGGGTAGATGAGGAGTGTTTGTATGCTGAAGGAAAGAAAGAAAGAAGTTATATCTGGCATTTTCCATTGTCACCTGTGACGTTCAGAGGAGCTTCTCATTTGGAGAAATAACTGTTTACAGACATTTAATATAATGCCTCCGGCCTTCAGTGCATTTCTTTCCATTTTACCCTCCACGCTAAACAGTCTGACAAGCACAGCAGCGTCCTCCATAAAATACAGTCTCCAAAGCCCTGAGTTGCCTCACACTTCAATGGGAATCAAATGACCTTGAGACAGGCAATCCTTAACCTTCATGCTACCTCAAAGCTAAAGGGAAAGAAAAGACTCGCTGTTCTGAAGTATCCTCTTTACTCACCAAAGCAGTCTGAGCTGGGGAAGACAGGAGAAGCAGGGCAGAAGCACCGAGCTAAGACATGAAATGCCAATAAGGACAGGATTTTTGTACTTAGCCAATTTTATTCCCAGTACCATTAGCCCTCTAACTCCCAGATTCTCCTCTGTAATATGTTCAGGAAAATTTAAAATAACTCAAACACCATTTATTGACTTTAAACATGCACTGGGTACTGGGTACAAAGATGAGTAAGATGCACTTCCAGTCTTGAAGGTACCCACAGCCTTGTCAGGAAGACACATACACAGCTAATCATTATGGCAGTGAACATGAAAAGTGCTGTCACAGAGGAACAAACAAAATGCCATGGAATCACAGAGTGGAGATGCTAATTTTACCTGGGATAGTGGGTTCTGGGACAAGAAGTAGTTAAGAGAGGCTTTGAAGATGAGGCACCATATTAGATGTAGCCTAGAACAGACACCAGAATTTTGCTTGCAGGAGCAAAGGCACAGAGGGATGCATGCGCCTAGCACATTCAGGGCTGGGCAAGCAGAACGGTGTGGTCAGCGTGTGGGGAAATAAGGGCATGCATGCAGGGGCTAGAGGTGACAGCAGAAAGAAAGGAGGGTCCAGAACACTTGAGCGTCCTTAAGCAAAGCTACTTGTTAAGTTTTGCTTTATTCTTTAAACCAAGGATCTCCAAATCTTTTTGGTTATACATCACTATCTGTAAAATAGTTTAAATCTATAGTCTCCATATATGTTTATCATTTATAAGTCACCTGCATATACTACTCTGTAAATTATATGTACATTGTAGATCAAAGTAGAAATTTTTAAATGAGGTCAGCACTAAACACAAACCAGAAGTTATAATGGTTTCTTTCCATATGCCAAAGGGACTGTTTTGCCCCACACACTTCAAAAACCACTGTATGAGGCAATAGGGAAATTTCAAAGGATTTTAAATCAGGGGATAAAATTATGAGGGTTGTATTTTAGAAAGTCAAATCGGGGACATCAGAGGAGGCTGAATTAGAGCGGGGTGATGGTGTGGCCATGGGAGCCACTTAGAGAGTTAATCCATTTAATAAGGGTCTTAAGTATCAGGTAGACAGAGGCCATGGGGATGGAGAAAAGTTGTCAGTCTGAGGACAGAATGACTGTGCTTGGCGTGTTCACTTTCAGGCACTTTAAGGATAAAAGATGAGTAGTCTCCTTTCACTTGTAAAAAGATGTACAACCTCTCACTCTCTAAATCCAAATCCATCATTAGGTTCCTATAGGAGCCCTATTTCAATGTAGAATATCATGGAAGGTATGGATGAATAAAGCTTAATGCAGGCATTCCCATGAAGCCAAACAATTTCTTGCCTTTAAGGATCTCTATTCATTGAGGGAAATTTGGCTCTGGTTGACCTCACTGGGTCACAACTCCTTGGTCTTTCTCAGATGATCACCCAAAGAAGTATACCTGTAAGGGACATGGCATTCTAGGCAGCTCAATAAGAACTGCTAGAGAATGCAGATTATAAGATACTTCAAATATGAAGATAATCCTAGAATCTGAAGATTTCTGAGCCATAAAAGCCACTAGGGATGATCTAATCCAAGGTTCATTTTACAGATGAAGAAGCAAAACACCAGGGAGAGGGGTGAGTCCCATGGCAGCACATCTCTCAGTGCCTGGAATCAGAGATCTTTAATATAGCATGATATTTCTGTTGTGTGCCCCTTAAAATGAAAACCATTTTCATATATCCCAGAGGTATCCTGGCCTTGTCCCAAACTAGCTGCATGGTATCCAGAAAGCTATTTCATTTCTTCATGCATAGGCAAACTTTACTCCTTTTGTAATTGTTGGGATGACTAGAACCTACTACTGAAAACTGTTCTAAGAAATTAAGGAATGCACATGATAGTGTGTCATGTTTACATGGTAGATTTAACTTTTAGACAAAATTAATGTGGATAGGAAGACCCATGGTTAGTAGCAGTAGAAATGGCAAATTCTCCTGAGTTTCTTTCACCAAAAGCAAATGCCAAGCACTTACCACATACCAGGTACTTTATGTGGATTATTTCTCTGAAGTCTCATGGAAATAATTTAAGACAGGTACTATCATAGAGTTTTTCTTTTTAAATATAGATTAGGAAACAGGCTTATAGAGGTTATATCACAGGTGCTACATTCCAGAGTTAATAAATGCCAGATTTTCCCAGCACCATTAATTGAATAGAGATTCTTTCCCCAGTGTTGTCTGCTTTGTCAAAGATCAAATGGCAATGTGAGGATCATTTTGTATCTGGGTCCTATGTTCTGATCCATTGGTCTATGTCTCTGTTCTTGTGCCAGTACCAATGCTGTTTTGGTAACTATAGTCTTGTAGTATAGCTTCGAGTCTAGTAAATTGTTGCCTCCTGATTTGCTCCTTTTGCTTAAGGTTGCTTTGGCTATTCAGACTCTTTTTGGGTTCCATGTGAAGTGTAGAATTATTTTATCTAGATTTGTGAAAAATGACATTGGTATTTTAATGAGGACTGCATTGAATCTGTAAATCACTTTGGGAAGTATACACATTTTAACAATGTTGATTCTGATGATCTATGACTATGATATGTTTTTCCATTTGTTTAGATCCTCTGCAATTTCCTTCTTCAGTGATTCTCCTTGTAGTTCTCCTCTCCAAGTAGTCCTCCTTCTAGAGGTCTTTCATTTCTTTGGTTAAATACATTCCTAGGTACATTATTTTCTTTGTTGCTATTGTGAAAGGTATTGAGTCTCTAATTTGATTCTCAGCTTGACTGTTGTTGGTGTATGAAAATGCTACTAATTTATGTACATTGATTTTGTAACCTGAGACTTTGCTGAATTTATTTATCATTTCCAGGAGTCTCTTGGCAGTCTTTGGGGTTTTCTAGATATAGGATCATATCATCAGCAAAGAGCAATAGTTTGACCTCTTCTTTCTCCATTTGGATACCCATGATTTAGTTCTCTTGTCTGATTGCTCTGGTTAGGACTTCCAGTACTATGATGAATAAAAGTGGTGACAGTAGACAACCTTGTCTAGTTCTGGTTCTAAGTGGGAATGCTTTCAATTTTCCCCCATTCAGTATGATGTTGGCTGTGGGTTTGTTGTATATGGATTTTATCATTTTCAGATATGTTCCATCTATGCCTATTTCATTGAGAGTTCTTATCATAAAATGGTGCTGAGTTTTGTCAAATGCTTTTTCTGTGTCTATTGAGATGATCATATGGTCTTTGTTTTTGCTTCTGTTTACGAGGTGAATCACATTTACGGATTTATGAATGCTGAACAATTCTTGCATCCCTGGAATGAAGTCCACTTGGTCATGGTGGAATTTTTTTTTTTTGGTGTCCACCTGAATTCAGTTTGCTAAAATTTTACTGAGAATTTTTGCATCTATATTCATAAGGGATATTGGTCTGTTGTTTTCTTTTTTTTGTTGTGTCCTTTCCTAGCTTTGGTATCAAGGTGATACTGACTTCATAGAATGAATTGGGGAGGATTCCTTCCTTCTCAATGTTATGAAATAATTTCTGCAATATGGGTACCAATTCTCCTTTGTAGGTCTGGTAAGATTTAGCTGCGAAACCATCTGGTATGGGATTTTTTGGATAGCCACTTGTGGAAGATTAAAACAGGACTCTTACCTCTCACCACTCAAAAATTAGTTCAAGATGGATAACTGACTTAAATCTAAGGCATGAAACTTACAAGAATTATAAAAGAAAATGTTGGAAAAACTCTTCTAGATATCAGCCTAGGCAAAGAATTTATGAAGATGACCCTAAAGGCAATCACAGCAACAACAAAAATCAATAAGTGGGGTTTGATTAAATTAAAAAGCTTCTGCACAGCCAAGGGAACAATCAATAGAGTGAATAGACAACCTACAGAATGGGAGAAAATATCTGCATGCCATACAACTGATAAAGGGCTAATACTCACAATCTACAAAGACAAGCAAATCGGCAAGAAAACAACCCCATTAAAAACTAAGCAAAAAACATGAACAGAAGCTTTTCAAAAGAAAATAGGCTAATGGCCAATAAACATGAAAAAATGCTCAACATTTCTCATCATCAAGGAAATGCAAATCAAAATCACCATGAGATAGATATATATCACTTAAGTCCAGTCAGAATGGCTTTTATCAAAAAGGCCCAAAACAACAGATGCTGGTGTGGATTTGGAAAGAACACTTACACACTGTTGGTGGGACTGCAAACTAGTACAACCTCTATGAAAAGTCATATGGAGATTTCTCAGAGAACTAAAAGTAGACCTATCATTTGATCCTGCAATCCAACTACTGTATTTACCCCAAAGAAAAGAAGCCATTTTACCAAAAACACACTTGCACTCAAATGTTTATAGCAGCACAATTCACAATCGCAAAGATGTAGAATTAACCCAAGTGCCTATCAATTCATGAATGAATTAATAAAATGGGGTATATGTATACCATGGAGTACTACTTAGCCACTAAAAAAATGGTGAATACCTTTTTTAACAACCTGGATGGAACTGGAGACCATTGTCCTAAGTGAAGTATCCACTGCAAAATGGAAAACCAAACACCATATATACTCACTATTAAACTGGAACTAATCGATAAACACTCACATGCACATATGAAAATAAAACTCAATGGAAATCAAGCAAGTGGGAGGAAGGTGGAGGGGAAGGGTAATATCACACCTAACGGGTAAAATGCACACTACCTGGGTAATGACAGTACTTATAACTTTGACTCAAACTGCACAAAAGCAATTCATGTAGCCAAAATATTTGTACCCCCATAATATTTTGAAATAAAAATAAAATTAATTAATTAATTAGTTTAATTAATTAGATTAAATAAGGAGGACCAAAAAAAAAAAAAAGAATTTTTTTCTGGTACAAGATCCAGTTCAGGATCATACATTACATTCAATTTAAAAAAACAAAAATAAAAATAAATAAATGCCAGAGCAAGTATTGAAACCATATCCCTTTGTTCTTTATACCTTATCATTGCTAATCATCAATCAGCTTTTGAAGAATTCTAATGTGCTGATATAGCTGTCTTTTTCTTTGACTATGATCAGCCCACAAAAACTAGAAATGTATAAAGCAAGGGGCCAGAAATACATAGCAAACACTAAACTGGAGTTGAAAACATGGCTTTTGGCCTGATATAAAAAAAATAGGAGGGGGAAGTGCAGACACTACTATGCACACAGAAAGTCTTCTGTAATAAAAGCATTCTTACTTGGCACAGAAAAATCTTCTCAGCTAGTCTCTTTTTTCACAGACACATCTTTTGGCACCAGAAATAAATGAACAGGACACATTATTTGGAAGAGCACAGGCATGACAGTTTCCTGACATCAGAGGAGCTGCACAAATGTTGGACTTGTCCAGAAATTGTCCTGTATTTCAGAGGAGATTTGTTTATCCATGTTGGCAAGCCTGAGGAATTCCCTCATACATTTCAAATTTAAATTACCTACAGGTAAAAATGCTATTGTTATAAAATGTGATTTTTGTGTATCATCTTTTTTAATGCCATCCACATACACCAAAAAAAAAAAAAATTTGCAGAGTCAACTAGAGTGAATTCAAGTGGTAATAATATTTTCTGCAAAAGAGCAGTTCAGAACTCCAGGAGCACATCCATCAGCCTCGTCCCTGGCAATCTCAGGCTAGGCAGTGTGGCACAGTGGGATACACAAGCCAGAGGGATCCAGACATCTGGGGTCTGATCCCAGTGGCTTGCTTCTCTACACCCCCACAGCCACCGCTTTTGTCTAAGCCATCAAGAGCTCCTGGCTGGATTCCACCAACAGCCTCCTCACTAACACTCTTCCCCTTTTTCCCTTCCAAATCACACTACAGTTGAGGTAATATTTTACAAAACAAATTGGATTATGCCACTCTTCTGCTTAAACCCTTTAATAGTTTCCCATTTCATTTACAATAAAACGTCAAACCCTTAGCATGGCCTGGAGAGCTTTGCACCATCTGGCTCCTGCCTACCATTTCATCATCATCTTAATTTACTCTCTCCCTGGCTCACTAAGCTCTAGGCACATGCTCCTTCTTTCTGTTCAGACCTAAGGAATTTTTCACATGCATTCCCCTCTGCCTGGATTGATTTCCTCCTGTAATAAATTCAAGTCACAGCTTAAATAGCACTTCAACAAGATCTTGCCTAGGCCTCCAATCTAAATCTGCCTCCACATTCACACTCGTATCCTCTAGCACACGCTATATTTTTCCCCTTTGTTGCATTTATCCATATTTATAATTAGATATCTATTTCTGTTTATTGTTTAATATCTATTTACCCCTCTGGACTGTAGCATCCATGAGGGTAAGACTGTGTTAGCTTTATCCATCACAATATACTTAGTGCTTAGCATAGTGCCTCGCAACATAACATAAAAAGGAAACACATATATTTCTTCAATAAACTGATTTCTTCTCTTTGGGCTTCAGGTTTCTTCTACAAAGTGTCCATATTGGAATAGTTCAGTGGCTGCAAGTCTAGCATCCCCAAAACCTAGGAGACTCAGAGGTAAAAACAGATATTTACAAGCTATCTTCAATAAGTTAGAATTGGAAAATGAAGAAAGTATTTTCTAATAGATTACATCTCTTATCACTGAAAAACCTATGAAGGTTATTAAAATTTCAATTAAATTATAATGTATACAAATTATATTAATATGATTAATTTATGACTTGATACTACATCACACAAAAGAAAAATGACAATATTTCTCAAATGTGGATAGTATGTACACTTAGGATGTAAACATGGATTGTGTGCTATAACACAAATTCACTTTGGGAGGCTCTCAGGACAAGTTAAACGCAGGTACAAAGGACTACCACTGTGACTGATAGTGAGGGACCATGAAGTAGATGCTAAGATCTCATGAACAAAGAAATGAAGTAGTGGTTTCAGACAAAAATGCAAAGCCAATACTTTAAAGGGTGGCTGCTGTGATTACAGACACATAGGTACCGAAAGCCTGTTCCCATGGACGACTCTAAGAAGCATACTTCAGAGTTCAATACAGCAGAGACTGATGTATCCATAAAGACAGATCAATGATTCTCCCAAACTTTGCAGATGAGACCAGTTAGACTTTAACACCCAAAACCTATTTTAAACATTGCCAACAGTTTCCCACTTATATATGACACATCCTGTTATGAAAAGGCATGATGTGTCAACAAATCATATGCCCTTTAAGAGTATATGTTTGTTTGGGAGAACAACTACACATTAAAATGTATGTTGAATTTTCTCTATGTGTTATAGAATCAAAAACAGAAAAAAAAACATTGTTTTTATCTGATGTTTCAAATCTTACACTTTGTTCTATGAAAAAGTGGTTTAATTTAAGGATTTCTGTGTTTTGTTTCTAATGACAAGAGAATAAATTTGAAACTCTTTGCAAGTATCTATTCACACATAACCCATTCCACATGTGGGTCATCTTTGTTGTCATAAGTGGGAAATCAAATGTAACAGAATGTTAATGAGATTTTTTTTCTTTTACCTCTGATATTGAGGCTCTAAATTTCTTGATGTGCACAAAAGAATTTTGATCGGTGATTTTTAATTTATGTTTTGTGAATATTATCTTGATTAAAATTTGCAAATTTGTTATAATTTCACCTATCCATTAACTATGTCATTTCTTTGAATTCTCTTTTTAGCATGGAATATTTCAAACATGTAGAAAACAGAGAGATACCAAAAATCCTCAATAGGTCTTACTGTGAGCCAGGGCTATCAAGTGATTGTATACATAGCATTTGCTCATTCAGTCTTTGCAATGGCTCTATGAGGTTAGTATAGTTCTTTTTTCTTTTTTCCTCATTTTGTAGATGATGATACTAGGAACAAAGAAGTGATGTGACTGCCCAAGGTTCTACATTTCATAAGTATAACAGCTATGAGGATTTGAGCCCGGGCAGTCTGTCTCCAGAACCCACAGAGCAGACTACCATTCTCACTGCTTCTCAAATAGCCACATACTCATCACCCAAATTTAACAAACACTTGCATTTTCCATAATTGTTTCAAATCTTTTTATAAAATTAAAGCATCATCTCCTTACTTCCATTCTATTACTTTCCTCGCCAGATTCAACCATATTTCTGAATTTAGGATGTAGCTTCCCTGTTTATATTTTTATTTCTGTACTCCCTCTGTATGTATCCATAAAGAATATGCAATTTTGTGTATTATACATTTTTACATAAAAACAACCAGCCCATACATATCCTTCACCAATTTGATTATCTCATTCAACATTACAATAATAGCACACATTTAAATTTTGAGTTTTCATCTGATCTGAACATCCCTTAATTGATGACTATAATCATTCTGCTTTCATTGTAATTTACTGAGTTAGTTGTTTTTATTTCTATCATCTTAGTTTGTGTTTTCTGCTTATTATGAATTTCTTTGCTTTTTAATTTGATCCTTATGTTCCTTCAAATGTATTGCTTTACTATTCCTTATATCCCATCCAATTTTTACCTCTTATTTTGATTTGGAAATTATAGTTCTATTGTTATTATTTTAGCGGTTACTCTTATATATTTAACATAAATTTGTAGTTTAACAAAGTCCAAGTGTAACCATTATCACCAAGTTCCTAACAAAATTATTTTAGCAAACACCTAAAAACACTTAAATCCACCCACTCCTATCATGGTCTAGTATTTTAGTTCCAGTTTTTAAAACCCGTGATAGATTTGTCACAAGATCCTTTTCAATCATCACAATATATTTACCAATATGCTGACCATCTTTTTGACTCACTATTGCATCTTTTAATCTCACTTTCCCTCAAGATTCAACCTCCTCTTTGTGAACCATTTTAATTAATCGGATGTACAACATGAAAATGATGCCGACTTTCCCTTGGCATTCCAAATATGTTATCTCATCATCTTCTAGTCTGCAATGAATCTACCTATTTATCACTTGCAGTTAATCTGCCTTTTCTCTCTGGCTGCTTTTAAGATATTTTGTTTTTATCGCAACATGGTTTTACTATAGTATTTCCAGGTGTGGATTTTTTTAAGAATCCATATGATGAGAAAAGGTCATATAAATTTTTGAGGTCTGCAAATTATCTGGCTTAATTTCTTTGATTATGGGTGATCTGGCATAGTATCTCTTCTCCTTTTCTAGAACTCTTATCAAATGCACGTTGGAGGTTCTCTTTCTATAGTCCATATCTTTTAAAATCTCATTCAATGTTTTACATCTATTAATTTCTCAGAGAGGCATTCTGAATGATTTATGTGATTTCAATTCCAATTCAATCATTTTCTCTTCTATTGTTTATAGCCTCCTTTTGAACATATGCATAAATTTTTCTTTCTTAATATTGTAAATATATATTTTATACAATTATTCTTAGATTTTATTTTAAAAAATTACCTTTTTCTCACATTTCCTTGTTCCTACCATGTGGTTTCTGTTTCTTTTAATTAATAAACATTAAAAATATTCTTATTTTAAAATATATTTCAGATTTATCTAATATCTAGAACTTAGAGGAATGAATTATTTAATTCATCATGCTTTACTCTCCTTTTTAGTGGCCTATATTCTTATATGATTTCAACTATTGGACTATGATATTTTCTTCAGAGAAAGTTGTTTTGTGCTGCCCTGGACTATGAAACCCACAGGCAGGTTTTGCACTGAACTCTTATAATATTTTGTGGATTTCTCCAGCTACAGAGCAGTTTTTTTAGTTAACTTCTCAGACTAGAAATGCAGCTTAACAAGGAGAGTCTGATATTGGACTTCACTCTGGAAGTGGTCCAGGTTTGGGTTTCTAATGCCTCACAGGCAACAATTTCCACCCACTGCCCTAGGTGGACTTCAAGCTTTCAGTTTTCCTTGGCAAGTGAAATTTTTTCTAAACCACCATTTCTCAGCAGGAGCAGTGTCTCTGCTATAGGTGTCTGCCAGCCTAACACACATCTGATGCCTCATCTCCTGTGCCTACCTAAGCCAATTCAGTGCTCGACTGTCAATGCCTGTGTCTGGTGCTGACAATCGCCCTTGAAGCACACATAATCGGTCCACATAATCAGTTCCTGTGCATCTCTATGAGTGTAAATTGTCTGAGTGTAAATTGTCTTTTCATTTCCGACACATGGAGACTCCCCCTCTTTGGTTTTGAGTTCAACTATGCATTTTGATTTATTCTGTGTTGTTAGATTCTTTCTAGCAGATCCACCTAGAGGCAAAGTAGGAGGCAAAGTCCTTTTGTAACAGCTTAGATTATAATAGTCAAAGACTTATCATTTCAGCATCGATGTTTATTATGCCTTCTGTCTTTAACAAATGATACATTATGGGAATAACATTAAAATTGCACAATATTCAAAATTATCATCATAGTTAGAACTGTGCAAATAGGACATCAACATGAACACACCTGTCTCATCCCTTCTAAGTGCCCAGCATTCAGTAATTGAAAGTGTAGCAAGGCCAGGCACTACGCAAGGAGCTTGGGATAGAGTAGAGAGCTCACTGGTTATATGTTCCCGTCTTAAAATCTTAAAGGAAAAATATATTTTTAAAATAGTCGATCCTATTGCTTTAAGGAGAATTCAAACAGATATTTTGCATAGAAATCTGCAAACCACCAGTTGGGAAAGCTGTTTTTATACCCCCTTCTTATTTTACAAATGAAGGAATGAAGCCCTGGCAGGAAAAATTACTTTTCTGATGTTACACATTCATCATAATTCAACCAGACCCCTTTCTTCTAACTATTAAAATAGCCTTTCTGAAAATGCAAAGATACAGACACAACTACTCTTGAAGTTCCAACTTCAAATAGGTAAACCCTAGATTATTCATAAACATAGTTTTAGCAAACTTAAATTGAAGATTTCCAAAAGCAACAGAGCATGGATTCATTTTCTTCATTTTACCAAACAGTTCTTTAAGATATTCTCTGGCACAAGTTTACATTCTGACTTGAGAAAACCACATTTATTTGTTCTTTGTTGTTTTATTTTTAATCTTCTTTCCCTCCAACTCCACAGAATCAGAACCACTTCTTGCCAGGCTTCAATACCTACCTTTCCCAAATGCCTATGTAATAAATACATATGTATGACTTTCAAATAAATACATTAATAAATACAAATGAAAACATATAATCTAGAGATAACCTAGCAAAATGTCAAAAATGTCCCTTTGTACGAGTGGGGGATAGATGGGAAATTCCTATACTGCCCACACAATTTTACTGTGAACTTCAATGGCTCTAAAAAAAATAAAATCTATTTTTTAAAAATGTCCTTTTGTACTCTAATATCTGAAAAAAATAAAAGGAAGAAATATACGGACATGAGGAACACTAAAAAAGCTCTCAGTCCTTTTGGAAATCTTCAACAAAGCAATGATATTTGTCAAGTGCCTTCTTCCCACAAGGCCATGGAAATTTCGCACGTACACAAACACACACACAGACACACACACACACAAATAAATAACTGTAGCTATTTCTCAAGGATGCTTAACATACATGAGGATGCTTCTTTATTTACCCAGTTAATAATATTAATATCTAGTCACTGTGCTTTGGCACCAATATGCTCTCAGGAGAAGTCAGTGGGAAGAACACTACACTGGGAACTGGAAGGCTAAAGTCCTTGTCCCCATTCTGCAACTTCAGCAATTCACTTCATTACTCAGTTTCCTCATGTAACACTGAAGTAGTTGGACTGTCAAGATATTTTTTATATTTTGTATTCTATGGTTTTAAAACAATAATGGTGGTAATGATAGGGCCTTGACTTATTTTTTTAATTAAGTTTTAGTTATTGGATACCAAAAAATACCCAAATTTGAACAGATTCAAACAGTATTATATAACAGATATTTTACAGCTCAGTGCCTGGGGTAAAAAATAACCGGAAATTAACAGGATTTAAATTGAAGGCTGTGCCAGAAATCTCTAAGAACACTAAATCAGTTCCAACTTCAAGCAATAATAATTAATATCCACTAATAAATAAGTGGGTGAAATGCAGTTTCAGTTCCAGGTGCCCAAGCTTCCTTTCCTTGTCTCATTATTAAGAATTATAATTGACTGTGCTGCAGATAGTTTAGGCAAAGCATATTTCATCTGTTTGCTTAATGGACTGGCATCTTGTTGGAATTCAGAGTTCTAGAACTTAATATTGGTTGCAAGATAATTTATAGTTGACTTCAGCATCCTCTTTCATATTGAGAAAACTCTCAGGCTATTTCAAAGCTTGAAATTTTATCAACTGTCATTTGCCTAAGTGAAAAAATACCAAACCACATTCTAGAATCTAGCAAAGAAAATATAGATGGTGGCTATCAAAGCAGAAATTCACAAGGGAAAATAAATAATCTAAACTGTAAAACATTATGAAAAGGTAACAATTACGTTATTTCAAAAATGATATTCATGTATAAAAATTCTACTTATGATAGTGAGATAATAAAAATAACTCAGGGAAATCAACCCCTACTTGTCCAAGAAGTACAGCAGAAGCTCTTAGATTTCTTAGCACAACGATTTTGAAAGCAGTTACCTCATTTCACCAGAATGATTTTTCTCTCCCTTGGGGTCTAGCAGCAATGAAAAGGATGCTGTATTCTATACCTATAATTATATTTAATAGCAATAAAATGCAAGCC
This sequence comes from Avahi laniger, assembly GCA_963575035.1. Taxonomy (NCBI): domain Eukaryota; kingdom Metazoa; phylum Chordata; class Mammalia; order Primates; family Indriidae; genus Avahi; species Avahi laniger. Next base: position 23,339 of record CAUYSK010027593.1, read on the forward strand.
ACATAGCTATTTTAACTTTTCTAGTAGTCACACTTTAAAAAGGAAAATATACCAGTGACATTATTTTAATAACATATTCTATTCAACATAATACATCCCAAATATGCAGTTAATGTAAAAATTATTGAGATATTTTACATTAATTTCCTTTATGCTAAGTCTTTAAAATACACTATGTGCTTTACCATTACAATACACCTCAATTTGAACTAGCCACTTTCAAGTGCTCAAAAGCTGTATGTAGGTAATGACTACCATATTGGACAGCAAAGCCTTAGACGGTGGAACAGCTTGACAGACGTATTTCTCCAAAAACCACCTCATCATCTCTTATATTAACACAAAGCAACAATTATCTCAGTGATCCATAGTTTAATACTGAGAATAACAAGGTATAGGTAATCAAAGACCACATATGTTCTGAAAAATACATACCAAAGGAAAGTGCATGGCAAAAGTAATGTGCTAAGTCTGCTGCCTTCCTGCCTTCATTTCTTCCATCCTTACATGGATCTTTCCTTCCACCAATATCCTGGCCTTCGTACTATGCCAAGGAACACAACTATGAACAAGACAGCTATAGTTGGTGCCCTCATGAAGTTGACCTTCTGGTGAGAAAGAGAGAAATTAAAAAAATAATTCTACAATTAATTAATTAATTACAAATATGAGAAGTGTTCTGAAGGAGTCCTGGCTGCTATGGAGAATGCACCTTACCTATTTTTAGGGAGTCAAGAATGGCTTCCCTCATGACATGACACTGAAGATGAGTCCTAAAGAAGGAGAAGGAATTAGCTAAAGGGAGAGGGTAAGTAGAGAAAACATAAGAACTGGAAAATAATAACATTCCACACAAGGGCAGAAGTAAGAAAAAATGTCCAAGGGCAGAAAGGACTTTGATGAGTTTAAACAATTGAAAGTGTGTCTGGAGTTAGAGACTAAGAGTATGGAAGGTGGCCCAGATCATTCAGAATGTTATAGGCCACGGTGGAACAAGCAGTGTAAAAGCAAGGGTCATTTAGGAAATTCTGAATGGAAAAAGCAAAAGACACGTAGGACACACAGAAAGGGCAGTCTAGGGGTAACACTTTTTGTTGCACTTGTCCATCAACCAAACACTGACACAATTGGTCCATCTATACCCAGGCTGGTTGGCCCTGTTCCCACCTTGCCAATCGTATGGAGCCTCAAATATACAGCTATAAAAACCTAAACACCACTGCACGAATCTAGACTTTGATTTTATCTACCTTTTGTCCAAGAATAATAGCCTTTCTTTTCTTATCAATTATTGTGTGGTTTTCTTCCCTATTGCCTATAGCAATAACAAAACACATTGTTAGAAAAAGTAAAGTACAAAGTCTCTCGAACAAATCAGCCGGTTTACCCAAACAATAGCATTTTTTTCCTCCTTTGCTATGACTAACCTAAAGCAAGTAATCAACCAAAGAGGTTGATTCTAAATAAATTATGTAATAGTTACAATTCCTGATTATATAATGTATATTAATAATTTACCTTAAATAATAAATTATATTAATCCAAAATATATAATTATTAAATTTGAGTTATAAAAATAACCCTACGGGAGAAATACCTATATTTTAAACTTTTGACTTTTGCAAGGAGTAATGAAAAGTCACTGGAAAATTTTAAGTATAAGACTGTTGTTATCTAACCTGTATTTTAAAAACTCAGTAGGAGCTGCTAGAGAGAGAACAGATAGGAGTATAATCAGGGAGACAAGTTAAAAAATGACACTAACAACAGTAGACCAATCAAGAACAGATGACAGTGACTTGGATCAAGGAGTGTTTGTGAAGTCAGCAAGTAGTTTAGGATGTAGAATTGTTTTGATTAGTTATTAATTGCATGTGGGCAGAAAGGGAAATGTGTGGGAGAGCAGTGAAAATAGAAAGTGGAAGTATGTAACCACGGCACAGCCAGAGTTTTTTATAAGATAATAGAGTTAATCCTTTACTGGTATTTTCGCTCCAAAATAACATCCTCAGTATGGCATGAAAGACAAAACCCAGAGTTTATATTTCCCTGAGCTAATAAAGAGTCCTCTCTCTTTGTAAGCTGCACTGACCACTGAGCTCAGTGTGCCTCTATGAGACATTAGGGAGCCCGTGGGGAGCTGCATGTGCTAACTTGTGTCCTTGCTCTTGTTTGTAGCCTTTGCACTGTTGACATGCTGGTGTGACAGTCAAATAAAGGAGGAAAAGGCAATCTTAAAACAAGTCCCAGTGGTCACTCTCACCAGTCTTTTGAGCCTAGATAACCTTGTAGTCAGACCTCCCTTAACATGACAAGTTAGAGTCCAAGGTTTGTGATTTAAACAAGATGCAGAGTGATGGCATCATTTGAGAAGGAAAACATTAGAAGAGGAACAGATTTGGGAGTAAATCTACAAATTCAGTTTAGGATATTTTTAGTTGGAGGCACCAAGTGGAAGTTGGATATACAGGTTAAGAACTCAGAAGAGAGATCTTGACAGAGGATATAAACGTGGCATTAGTTAACTTTTGAGAAGTAAAGCCAAGATAATACACTGAGTTTTTAGGACTCAGAACTGAGACTTGAAAATCTCTAATGATGGAAGAGGAGAGGATAAACTGATAAAGGATACTGAGGGGTGACCAGAAAGATGGGAGTGGAGTGAAGAGTATTGCAAAAAGAGGGACTGACCAGCAATGGCTTTTTTGGTTTTTTTTTTAATTTCAGCATATTATGGAGGTACAGATGTTTAGGTTACGTTTGTTGTCTTTGTTCCCCGCCCCAAGTCCAAGCTTGAAGCGTGTCCATCCCCTGGATGGTGCGCATCGCACTCTTTGTGTTTGCATATACCCGTCCCCTCTTCCTCCCTCCCCCCTGCCCGACATCCAATAGATGTTATCCTAATATGTGCACTTATGTGTTGATCAGTTAATATCAATTTGATGGTGAGTACATGTGGTTGAGTGGTACCACGAGGTCACATAAATGAGGGTTGGAAAGCATCCACTAGATTTAGTCAGTGAGAAGTCATTAGTAATGATGGCAAGAGAAGTTTTGTTGGTATTAGGTATAGATGCCGGATTAGAAAGAGATAAGGTGTGAGTGAGAGGTGAAGACAAGTTAACGGTAAATACAGAGGATTGTCTAAGAGGTTAAATATCAAAAAAGAAGAGCGGTAGGCACTCTTTCAATTCTGAAAAAGGATTGGGGCTTGTGCGAAGGTTATTTGACATTTTATAAAGATTTAAGCATGCTGAATTGAAAACAATTAGAATCCAGGAGAGAGTGGTTGACGAGGATGTATCTTCGCTATGAAGGTGGGAGGAGATGAGACTTAGAACACAGGAGATTGGTCTCAGCTAGAAGAAATAACATCTTCATTGTAACAGAAGGAAAGAAAGATAGAACAGATGTCAATCTGCTTATTCTGATGCAAAAGCGTTGAGGAGCTCCCAAATGTGGTGCCTCCTCTTTATAGCAGGTAATTCTCAAGATTTCCAATACATATGTGAAGATTTAAATAGAAAAAAGAAAATACACACACACACACACAGAGTATCTCTCAGACTACACTGCCTATCTCCTGGCAATGGCTTCTTTACTGAGCCCCCACAGGTCTCCCACTGCCAGGCTCCAGGGATGCCATTCACAGATGACCACGTGAGTGATATACCCCTAGAATTGACTGTGCAGAGCACCATCCGCACGGACATCCGGGATGGTCAGTTACCTCTGTGTACCTAAGGCAGGCAAGAAGAGTAAAAAGGGACTACCTTAAGTGTCAGGAGGACTTGACTCAATTCCTAACTCTGTCACTCTCATTTTGAGTGAGTCACTTCTCTTCTGTTTTACAATATCCTCATCTGTATACAGTAACAACAGGTATGTAGGTAGATAGATGACAGACAGATAGATAGATTGATTGATTCAGTGAAGAAGGGAAAATAAATGACTTTTCAGGAAGCATGTACATAAACTCAGTTATGAAATGGCTTGCTGATAAATAAATTTCAGTATGTCTGCGGCAGTGAGTACCTACAATGACCTGAGCACTATGCACTGAGGCTATATGTAAAATATCAAGTATCTCATTACCATTGGGCTCCCTCTGTTAGTGTTTATTTTTATTTTATGATATAATATCTTATATTTATATAGATTTTTTCCAATTTAAATAAAATTTTAACATATATATCCCATTTGTCCCATAAAACACATTTTTAAGATAGGCATTATTCAAACCCAACCCTAATATTTGTCGGGCACAGGGAAAGAGAACAAATGGAGACCTACATACCATATGTTTAATATTTAAATTTAAAAATCAAGGTAACTAACTGTCAAATAAAATATGTTTGGTTTTAACTTGAAAATTATACCTTTGTAATTGAAACAGATTTCTTAGGCTCCTCAGACACTTTCACCAAGTAGGGCAGGACTGAGAGAACTCACACCACAGCTCTTAGTGCAGACCTTTTCTCTTCCCCCCCCGGGCTCCAGTCTACCAGCGTTACCAGAGGCCTCATACGGATTGACAAGGACACAAAGCTTATACATCCAAGCACCATCCATACTTCCTGCAAACAGCTCTGGTGAACCTTCAGGTCTAGGGCACATACCCACTGCGATGCAATTTGCCCTTGGGAGCCAAGACAAGGAAGAGGCCCACACAACTCCTGAGATGGGACTTAGTGATGTTTGGGTAGGGAGTTCCAGGGTTCCATATACCCATAGGGTGTCACAGAATGGGGAAGCAGGGGCTCCCAGTGAACAGGTCACTTTAATCTCTTGGACTCCTTGCCCCTGGAGAAGTACATGCCCAGAGGAAGGTATGAGTAGAGTCCAAGACAAAGCCCTATGTATAAGAATTAAAAGGAGTCATTAGTGTTCTTATTAAATTATTTTAACTGGGATTATTATTAAACTATTTTAACTAGGGTTATTATTAAACTATTTTAACTAGGGTTATCATTAAATTATTTTAACTAGGATTATCATTAAGGTAATTGAGGTTTAAAAAGGTTAAGCACCTGTTACTTAGCCCAATTACTGGAACATGGTAAGTTTCCAATATGGGGTGAATAACTGAAAAATAAATGACACATACCTAATTAGTGGCATTGTCTCTAACACGAACATAATCTTCTCTTTCCCTCTCCAGAGCTAATTCTGCAGTTCCAGGCTGACTTAATACACACTGCTATGTGGGATTTTATGGTTTTGAATACTCTTCTTGATAGCTCATTCACGCATACATTTATGTTCATGTTAGTGTATAAGTATATATGCGCATACGTGCGCACACACACAACACACTATATGGCTACCTGCAGTTTATCTTGGGAACATATCTTAAATACAGTTTGCAGAAATAATTTTTTAAGTCCCATTTCATTATTTGATTTTCCCTACACAAATTTCATCTGTCATAAATTCTGAGTGATTTATGATGAAGGGATTCAATGCTCATAAACCTCACTCTCCAAAACAATATTCAAATTTCATCAAAAATACTTTTCTCATTTTCTTAAATTTATTGTATATACAAACTTCTATCTCCCAACTGGAATCCAAAAGAATAAAAATGAATATGAAAGTTAAAGGAAGGCTCTGATATAATCATTATTAGAGTGATTTACATAATTTATATTTTTCCATTTTTCCTTCTATATACAAAGCAATGCTTGAACAGAAACAGAGAAGTGTTTAAAGAACACAAAGTTAAAATGATCAATCGAGGAGGTACAGAAAAAAAACTATTTCTGACCTACCCAATAGAGAGGCAACTTGTAGAAACAGCCTTGTATAATGTAAAGAACACCGGAATTACAGTTAAAAGCTGGGAGGGCAAAAAAGAAACTAAAGTTTATTGAACACTTACAATCTTCCAGGTACAGGGCTAAGGCCTTTGTCTACCTTATTGTTAAAAGTGTCAAACCTTCCACATGGTTTACGTGAACCTGTCTGCTGTTTCCTTATCTCTATAAATGAATATCTCTATAAACTGCACAATATAAATAACAGCAATGTGAATATGAAAGGGGCAATTGCTGGCGGGAATCTCCACTGTGTTCAAGAAGGAGTACAGACCCTTCAGGCAGTGGGTATATCTCCCGCACATCTGTGGTGTTTCTGTCTCATAGGTGGTATCTCTGCATTACACGTCCTAGGATCGTAATCAGATCTCATTATTATCAGTGAATCATAATGTGCCCTGGCCTCCCTGCCTATGGGAACACCCTAAGAGGAGCTAGTTAATATTTTATGATATCTCAGAGGAAGAATTGAATAACATCTCATAGTTGGCCCTTTTATGATTTCACAGAATAGATGTGACAAGTCCAAGACCAGTTGGGAGCTACTCAGAAGCTCAGAATTTTAAGGTTGAGATGAACCAAAAGTATATCTAACTATTAATAGATGATTAGACATCAAAAACATCTTCTTTTTTTAGGCTGGAAGAAGGAAAATGGCTTATTAATAAAATAATTTGGAAAGTCAGGTCTGCTTGAATAATCTTTGATAATTTTTTTAAATATATTTTATTTTATGTCTTCATTCTTTCAATACATCAGGATAGTTATTTTTAATAAGAGTAACAAAATAAAAATGTCATGACTTTAAAGTTTGATTATAGCTACTCTTAATTATTTTATGTAATTGAACATACATAAAATATAAGTGTTTATGAAAATAAGCAAAGACAATCCAAATCAGTACAATGGAATCTCAACTACAGAAAATGAATCACTATATCAGAGGGTATTAGGATTTATATTGCATTTAATTTAAAATGTGTGAAGTTATAGAGATTGATATACAGATGCTATATATATATAAAAAAATATATTTTCTCCCCAGGGAAATATAATGATATGCCAGATATTTTGCCAGATGTTATAGAGGTTGCAATTAGAAATCAGATATAAATCATACCCTAAGAGAATTCAGTCTATTAAGGGAGATATATAACTTGCAATCACATAATTTCCATATAGTAATAAATGGAATAAGGTTGAAAACTAGAGTATAGAAAGTAAAATAAAAATTCCTAAATTGGTGCCATTTGTTTTTTATTTAAAGTCATCATAAATTTATATTTTAAAAACATTTCACATTTTTTAAAGCAACTTGCTACATGATGCCAGACTGTGAAACACTATAAATAAGTATTCAAGTCCGAAAAATACATTTTATAAGATATTCAGTTTTTTAAAAAATATTAAACATGGAAAAGAAGAAAAACAAAATAAGCAAAAGCTTTCACTTATGTCTTAAGAAATACAAAGCAGTGTCAAAATTTTGTTGCTTATTTACTGATACTAATGTCTATAATACAAAATTATTTTAAAAGCCAAAAAATAAGAAGGAAACCAAGGTAACCAAGAAAAAAAAAGATAATCTTATAATGAAACAGAATTTAATAGCAAACCAATGTGAAAAGACTTAAACAATACATATTCCACAATTTTCCCCTGAGATCTGGAGCAATCTGGACTGAGCATTTCCTCAAGAAAGGTTGGGAATGGCTTACAAGTATTTTAATGCTATCCTTTCAGCATGAGCACTTCCTTTTTTCTACCTCTAAATTTTAAAAAGAAAATTGAGCATTCCTAGTCGTTAGTGTTTAATTGACTTAGCAAAATAAAAAAGGAGCAAAAGTAAAAAATTTAAATCAATTTTATTTTATTCTGGTTCTACTTAAAATCAATGTAAAATCTTTATTTGATACAAAAGGTTAATAAATACGCATTCTCTTAAGATCCATTTTTCAAAATGCATAATTTCTATGAGAGTTTATAAATCACAAGTATCAGGTACAAGCTACAATTAGACTAGATGATGGATTTGTTCAGTCCAAGGAACAAATGGTGAAATGAATATTATATCTCTGATTAAGATCATAATCCATAATATCCAGGCAATAAAAAGAACTTCCTTTACTTAACTATCATGTTCTAAGGTTCTCATTTCGATTTTAAAATATTTAATCTAAACCAAGAAAGGCGCCATGGTAACCTAGGTATATAAAGAAAGAGCTCTACTATAGGATGACTCATAATCACTGACTTAGTTCACTTAGTATAGGAAAAAATATTCAAATGTCCATGAGTTTTCCTTTCTTAGAACATATCCAAAATGGCTGCTTAGGTTACAAACTATGTGGGAAACATCAAAATGGAGGGACAAGGGAGAGACTTGTGCCACATATTTCTGAGTTCCAGTAACTGCTGGGACATGCAACCATAGTTTTCCATCTCTATTCATTTATTTGTTCATGTGCTTACCACCCACACTTACTGTCTATTGAAATTCCTCTCACCTTCCACGGCCGGGATCAAATGCCCTACTCAGAGCATGGGGGCTGTGGATATGTGCACCAAGTGACAGGATAAAGGGACTGGATGGGACAAGATCTCAGGGAGGCAGGGTCATTTGCCATTTAAAAAGTGCTTTTGTAAGCAGGCGAGAACCTTTGCAAAGGTTTTTATAGGAAAATAACATAATATTAAGTATGTTTCTTAAAAGTCTATGTAAATAATGATCAGAGGTTCAAGAAAAGAGAGGTTAAGACACCAGGTAGGAGACGTTACAACATTTTAGGTTGTAACAACATGCCCCTAAATTATGACAAGAAGGATGAAAAAAAGATAATATGGAAGAAAGGCTATCAGTTACATGATGCCAATGACTGTTCCTGATTCATCTTACTATCCCATATAGTTCCCAGAAAGTCCTCAGTTAGTACCTGATTAATAAACAAAGAAACGCAACATTACAGTGATAAAGTCAATGAGGTGTGTGATTGGATATGAGGTTAAAGAGGAGATGAGTAAAAGATAAAGGGGGTTCCCAACTTGGCACACATGAAGGTTGGTTTCAGAAAATTACCAATATTTGCTGTCTCCTAGGTGTCACTAGTAATGTTATTTACTGAGACTGGAAACTCAAGATACAAAGCAGATTGAGATCTGCATAAGATAATAATACATTCAAAGTGAGGCAAGTTGCATTTGAGTTACCAGTGGAACAACTACATGGAGGCATCTAACATGTGGTTTGAAATTTATATGTGGGGGTCAGATGTCAATCTATGGGTCAGAAATACAAAAGAGACAAGTGAAATTAATAAAGATGAGCTTATCCAAGGAGAAACCATGGTGAAGAAAAGAGAAAAGCATGAGCACAAGGAGGACAAAGAAAACTACTGTCTGGGGATTAGCAAAATGTACATCTCTTCATTACATTAGTTCACAGACTGTAACAGTGAAATGGTGAAAAACAGTATGCTCAGAACTCTTAAAATTAAGCACAGTAAGGCCCTTGAGCATTTAGTTGACATGCTGTGAAATCTACCTGTGAAAGTGTCTGAATCAATTCAGATGAGGTCTAGACCAACCGGAGGCTTAATTTAGAATGCAGGCAAAAACCTCTTACGAACATCCTAAGAGCTCGGTTAACATTAAAAAAAAAATAAAATCCTTACTGCGAAATTATAAAAATCACATTATAATTATAAATTATAATGTGATTTTTCAAAGTACATTATAAACACCAGCTGTAAGGATAGCTAACCAAACATTACTGTGCAGAGATAAAATGATCTCCTAATGACCTCACAGAAATTCTAATCTAGACTGAGGGTGTTTTATTCTGAGTTCATCAGACTAAAGTTGGATTATTATATTTGATTTCAAGCAACAGCCTCTACAATATGGATAAATTGGAGGTCAACACACCTCCTATATGAAATGTAATTTTAGGAGCTTCATCTCAAATCACTGATTTCCAAATTCAGGACAGGTATTTGTTGGCACCCTAATTTTGAGATTTGAAAACTGAAGATCAGAAACATTCAATTACTCGACCATGCCTTTCTCAGCTTCTAAGTTTGTCAGGCAGCTTGAAGCCACATTGTATAAGGACGAACTGAGAAACTAGGCAGAACTTAACCTGGAGGTGACAAGACATGGGATGAGGAAAGAAAGTGAGGTGATGTGGCATAATCAGTTTTGAGTTGTATGAAGCCTTGCTACTCAATGTGTGGTCACTAGACCAGCAGCACTGGTATCTCCTGGGAGAGAATCCCAAGCCCACTCTAGACTTGCTGAATCAGAATCTACAGTTTAACAAGATCCCCAGGTAATTCACATGTACGTTAAAGTTTAAGAAGCACTGATCTAAAGATCTATTATAGAGAAAAGGGATTAGAGTGTTTTTTCTTTGTTTTTGTTTTTATTTCCCACATGACTTGAATTAAGAAGCTTTCCGGAGACAGATTTTGAACTCACTCTAGAAAAACTTCATTTAATAATCAAGTTAACGGTATATGTCATGGTCAGCTATTGGAGATAGGAAGGTTCAAGTAGAAAGCTGAAACACACATGAAATATTTGGTGTTCTCTATTCCACTGACCCATAACCTCCTAAAGAGAAAGAAAGGCCTGTGTCCCTGTGTGGTTTTCTCCACTGACCCATACTTCAATACTAGATACATAGTAGACAATGGATGTTTTTCCAATAATTGCAAATGTGACTGAATAAACAGAGATGATAAGGTCAGGGCTCAAATATAATGTTAGATGACCTTTAAAGTCCCCTATAACCCTGAGACTCTATAATTATAGTATCAATGGGGTATAGTTTCACTTTTAATTCTATCTATGTGTGGGATAGATCTGAATCAGAAAATTTTACAAGACAAACCCAAACTTCCCAAAGGATCATAGTGTATACGAAGGTGACTCTGAGGATGCTCATAAAACACTGTTGAGTGCCTCTTCTCTCCCTCTGCACCAGGAGTAATAATTTGGATTTATCTGGTTTTGTTGGACCTACATCATTGGTAAGGTTATTCATTAAACAAATATATTTTATGTGACATCTGTGTGTCAAGCAATATGCTAGGCTTTGTCCTGTAGCATGATATAGATTAACGGTCATGTTCTACATAAGGACTAACCTCAAGAAATGACTTTATTGGTATAATGTTCTAATTAAACAGTAAACCAACCAGTGATTCAACAGAATTCTACATTCACAATCAATTCATATCTATATAGGGAGAAATAATCCTATCATAGGAGCTCTCCAAATTGTTTCTCTAAAGATTCCTCATATTTAATACATGCTATGAGGTAGCCTGTAAGTGATTGTTATGATGTTCTTTTCAGAAACAAAAAGAGCCCTTCTCATGGAATGGTTAAAATTGACTTTGTGTTAGAATTCAAATTCAGGGAGCAGGCCAAGCTTATTTCTGGTGAAGTCACATGATCAATGGTACAAAAGATAAAATCGAACTTCCATATATATATTATAATCATACTGCACCCATAAGGGAAAAAAATAAAGAAGAAAAAGGTCAAAATACCAATAACACCTATGGGAACAGATGATATGGATAATATACGTAAATGAAACTCACGGAAACTCTAAAATATCATTTTAGGCAATATTTTAATTACATCCTTCCTTTCTGAAGCTTCCAATAATACCACAAGAGAGCACAACTGAATTTCACAAGCTGTCTATAATATTAAATGTGATGATTTTAAGAGAATGTCAAGATTGATATCTAGTAACTGTTGGTTTCTTCCTTCCTTAATTGATGAAGTTCTGGTGGAAAATGTACCTAAAAAGGTGTATCCCAATGTCTGGGAAATCTAAAAACTTGGTAATTAAAGTCATGACTTTCCTCTTTACATATTAATTAATTGTATTAATGAATTCCAATTCCTGTGTCATTCTCTACTTTCCCACATTTCCATTGCTTAATTTAAAACTGACCTGAAATATGACATTCCACAATAGCTATTCAGAAAATAAGTTTCCAATTTTTACTCACTATCACATAATTCCTTTCCTATCTGTTTTTTATGATTATCTTTTCTTCGAGAATACACTAGTAAATAAATAAATTTATTTTCCATTTAAACAAAAACTAGTTCCACCATTTTATTAAATCCTTCCAGGGCTGAGGTCCAAACCTGTATAATAGCCTATCTTGAATGCCTAATGAAATTCTAGGAACTAAAATAATACAAGAAAAATTTGGAAATACGGTCAATTTGTGTTCAATTATATTAATGTATCTAAGAACAAATAAAGCATATAGAAGAGAGCTGTTAAGCAAAAATATATTTGTTAAATTTTTGAATTCCATGTTAAATCCAGAACTTCATATCAAACATATTACTATGCTATTTTCCTATATCTGACATACAAGTATTTTGGAATCCATCCACTTATGAGTATTAACACCAGAAATCAAGAATCCACATATCAAGAATAATGTAAAGCTGGAAGGAATCTCAGAAATCACCTGAGTGCAACCCCTTTATTTTGAAAATGAGGAAACTAAGCTGAAAAAAAGAAAAACAACTGCCTCAAGGTCACAAGGACGCTGACTCCTAGGTCCAGTGTTATTCCTGTGACACCATGCCACCTTAGACTGAATCAAAAACATTTTTTATTCATATCTTCTTTAAAAAAAAAAGGCTGGGTTTCAAACCAAGCAAAAGAATAAATACAGAAGATTGTATCATATACAGAAGACTTACTTAATGCTGCTATTAATAGCTTTAAAAGAGAAGAGAAAAGAAGAAAAACCGAAGAGGTAATAAAGAGTTGACAGAAAGAACCTTTTTCATTAGACCCAATCAATATTGTATTTCCCCATCACTTAGAGCTTCACCAAGGAAAGTGAAACCAGAGTGAATATGTTCTCTCAAGGGTATTTAACACTAAAATGACTTGTTGGTCTCAACTGTAAATATAAGGCCCAGACACGACTGAATTTGAAATCAATGGCAAAGGTTATACCTCATTAATCCAGTGTTAAGAAATCTAAGTCAGTCAAAATAGAAATGGGCCCTTTCCAAATAGCTGCACTACCTACTTCCCCTTGGTTTCTGGGGCAAAGACATACATTAATATAAATATGCTCCTCCCCTTAGCATTCCCATGGAAACTCCCCCCTTTATAGGTGGTTACTCCGCTGAGAAGGAAGTCAAGTCTGGTGCTGTCAGGCAAAGTACATACAGAGTGATACAAGTGGCAATTAGAAGTTGGGTTTAGGAGCAAGAGAAGACATGGTTTTGTGAGCATTCTGCAATAGCCATCTATCATATGAAAATGGATTAATGACATTTTTGTATTCTAATATCGTATGAAGAGAAAATAATATTAGCCTAAAATACTAATTTCTCTTCTTGTTCAGCATTGCCGTATTTGTGCAGAAATTCCCCAAGAACTTGACTAGTACGGATGCCATGAGTGTATTAGTCACCAAAGGAAGTAATTTCTTTTTGATGAGTTACTTCTGACCACCTACTATGTAGAAGGTATTGAAATGACAAGGCCCTTGCCCTCCAGGAACTCACACTCCAGCAGCAGAGACAGACAGGTGCTTATACAGTAATTACAAGATAAGACAGGCTAACCACAGACAATAAATACAGACACAAAGCCTGGGACAGGCAGTGATTCATTCTACCTGGGAGGATTTGTGAAGATCTGGCAGAAAAGACGGGAGCCGAGCTGGGCCTGGATAATGGGCAGGACTGCAGCAGGGTGGATAAATGAGGGGTGTGTCTGGGTAAGTGAAGGATAAGTGTGGAGGTTAATGGCATCCCTTGAGGGGAAAAAAATAACTATAAACTAAAGGAGCTTAAATGGATAGCGGCAGTAAATGTTCTATGAATGTCAAGAAGGTTAGGGTTGGCTAGAGCAGTCTGTGGGGACAGGGAGAGAAAGACCCTTGATTGTGCTGCCTATTCATGTCAATGATACAAAAATGAAACTGTACGCTCTCAGGCAGGCATTGAACCCACACGTGCATTTTTGAAAGACAGATTGTGGCTAATCTTTTCTTAAATTAAGAAATCATTATTTTTCTTGAAATACAGAAATTAAAGGAGAAACTATCCAAAATAACACAGCAAAACTACAACTTGGAACATAGTAATACAAATCTGGTGGCAAGAGTTAACAAATCTTAATCACATATTGCCCTACACAAAAAGGACGAGGACTTTCTCATTATTTCTGTAGCCCATTCCCAAGCACATGACATACTCAATAGGTGTCTGGCAATATAACTTGACCATGTATATTTAAAATCAGCTACCCACATTTATATTGCGGAAGACACAGAACAAGTAGATAGATCTTGCTGCCAGCCTTGGGCAATGCTCCCACAAAGAGGCAGTTGTGGTGTAGCAGTAGGTACAGGTTTATGGCAAAGTTCAGTCTTCGCTTTGCCTTTCCTAGTTGTATGACCTAACTTACCCACTGTGAGTCTCAATTCTTTCTTCCGTGAGGTGGATAGTGGATCGCAATGAGCGCTAATGTTTTCCAATTCAAACTCACCAACCCTTTTAGTCGTATACCCTACGAGGTGGACCTCCCAAGGTTGATGTCACTGATAATCACCCTCAAGTGCAAGATACAAAATGGCCTGAGACAAAAATCTTAACCAAATTGCCAGTTCCAACAAGAGTTTTTAATCAGAATTTCAGGCACCTGTCTGGATTCAAATAAAGAACCCAGGTGCCTGAAGCTTGCTGCTCGTCAGCCTTCACAGGTGTGCCCATCGGTTTAAAGGAAACCAGCTTCAGACTGAATGTGGTCGCTGAGCATGAACGGTTTAGGTGAAAGTAATGAAAGTCAGGACCAAAGAGCCAACCGGAACCTTCGTCTTCACCAGATCAAAATTCAGTCTGATGGAACAGGCTCCCAAACAAGAGGATAGCCCCAGTAGCAGAATCACAATGAATAGAACTCTAACTCAAGAAGCCACGTGGTCACCGAGAAAATGCACTCACAAACACTTCATGGAAGGGAATTGTGTGGAAACACCAGGAAAAGCATAATTTCAAAGCAAGTTTCCTTCTTGGCCCTGCTTTTCTCATGACCTGTAGGTGGAGAGGGAGGAGTAGATAGAAAGTTTGGAAAACCAGAGCTGCAGAATGTGGAGGCGGCCCAGGCACAATGCTGCCAACTCCTTTCCTAAACAAAAGCTGCAGAGGATAATGGTCCAGGGCCTGACAGGGAAAGACAGGTGAGGCAAGGAGGCAATTGGGGTCCCTCTGCTTGTCTAAAGGGAAAGTAAATCTCCAGTCTCTCAGAGAGCTATCCTACAAGAAGACTATAGAGGATGCCTGAGCTTCTGTGAATATAACCTCCTTTCCCAGAATTCTGAGCTTCTGGACCATCACCTCATATGCCGTTTCCTCTTCCTCTCATGGCTACAGTCCGGTTGCAAAACTCCACTGCAGTCTCCTTTAAAGCAATAAAGCACAAGAGCAACACAGCATTGACTTGCTCCATAGTGAGAAACTTGAGTTTCCTTACAATTTGGGATTTGCTTTATTTTCCATCATTTTTATTTACTAAGACATAAATGAACCTTTTCTGTTCCAGCCTCTTTGGGTGATTTGAGGTTGCTGCCCTTTCTTAAATATTGCGTATGGAATGAACATTATGTGGACAGCTCTGTTAGAGCTATTTGTCCAAAAATGAAATCTGACATGTAGTCTAACCAGATGATTTAAATATGGATCCCTACCTTTGGTACTTAACTTAAATTTTGCCCCTGGTTATTAATTATTTGGGGATTATTATCTGATTCTAGGGCACTGTGAGGGCAATTTGGGTCATCTTTTGAATTCATAAAATTAAAATACAACATTTAAATTACCAGTACAATAAAGAAAAATCTCTTCTAGAAATTTTTGTTTTTTTCTTTATAATAACTTATACAAGCTTATAGTTTTTCTCTCATGAATCTCTTTCACATATCATTTCAATCCCCCTTTTGACTTTAGTTTTTAAAAGTCTAACACACTGCATGCAGCACACTGGATTTAAGTCCTAATCCTTGAAGGGACAGAATCGGTCTAAATTGGGGTCTAAATAAAGGACTGATAATTTAGACAAGGATTCGTTTATTAGTGCATTACAGGTAATTAAACCATGGCATGCAGTTAGGAAGATCAAAAACAGCACAGTAAGAAAATAGTTTTTGTCCTTCCTGTCTAAGTAAGAAGGGGGCCGGGCATGGTGGCTCAAGTCTGTCATCCCAGCACTTTGAGAGGCTGAGGCAGGAGGATTGCTTGAGCCCAGGAGTTCAAGACCAGGCTGGGCAATATGGCAAGACCCCATCTCTACAAAAAAAACACATAAAACATTAGCCTGGTATGGTGGCTCACACCTGTAGTCTCAGCTGTGAGGCAGGAGGATTCCTTGAGCCCAGGAGTTTGAGGTTGCAGTGAGCTATGATGCATTCTAGCCCAAGAAACAGAGGGAAATCCTGTCTCCAAAATAAACAAATTAACAACAACAAAAGTAAGAAGCAGGGAGCAGATTTGTGTTTCATGTCCCTAGTCATGAGTGTTTCTCTTGGGGGAAGAGAAGTTATACTTGATGGATTTTCAAGCTAAAAAGGCCCTTAGAAATCCTTAGACACAGCTCTCTTATTTTTCAAGGAAGGAAACTGAGGTCCATTTCCAGCACTGGCAGAGTGGAAAGAAAACTAGATTAGGAAAAACAAACCTGAGTTCAAAATCCAGAGTCTGACATTGGGAAGCCCCAGCTCACAGGACCTCACCATCCTTCTGTGGGCAGTGGAGATACTAACTTAAGAATCCCCGAGGCTTGCCCAGTGAGTCAGTATGCCCTTTACTCATTGATCTGACAGCAATCGAAGAACTGCAGCAACACAGGCAGTATGCTAAGTGCTGAGAATGTAGTGCTGACCAGAGCACAAGTCCTGTCCTTAGGAATTCACATTTTCCTCAGGAAGATGAGGTACCCAAACATAACACATCATGCAGCACAGTTTGGGGACACTATTAAACACTAGATAAAGATTCGACAATGAGCAAAAGGAAGGTGCTATAGACTGAATGTTTATGTCCCCCACCCCCACCAAAAGAAAATTCATATATTGAAATCCTAACCTCTAAGGTGCCGGTATTAGGGGTGGGGACTTTGTGAGTGATTAGGTGATGAAGGCTCTGCCCTCAGGAATGAGATTAGTATCCTTATTAAAGAGACCCCAGAGACTTCTTTTGCCCCTTCTGCAATGTGAAAAAGCAGCAAGAAGACTCCCATCTATGATCCAGGAATATACAGATGAGTATTAAGGATCTTCAGCAAACTGTAAAACTATTAAACAATAAATGAATGAAACCCAGTTTTTCACCTTAGCATGCTACAGTGCTTTGTAGTTTGCCTTATCTGACTCGTATCAACTCTGCGCCTCCCTGGCGTTCTTCCATCTCAGCGAAGGTGCAATTCACTATTGAACTGTTCAGCCTAGAATCATCAAGGCACCTTCCTCTCTCGACTCATAGTCTACTTCTTATCAGGTTCTGCTCATTCTACTTCCATCCACTCTTTTATATCCAAGGCTGCCACCTTATATCATTTCAACATCATCTATAGCCTAGACCAATGGTTCTCAAACTTTTTAGTCTCAGGAATCTTTTACACTTCTAGAAATTACCGAGCACCCCAAAGAGTTTTTGTTTGCGTGGCTTCTATCTCTCAATATTTACTGTAAATAGAGATTACAAAAAATGTTTCAAATATTTATTCAAAATGACAAAAACCCACTAAATGTTAACATACATAGCCTGTTTTAATGAAACATAATTATATTTTCCAAAACAAACAAAAAAATTAGTGAAAAGACTCCTTTACACATACGTACATCTCTTTTAGGTCTTGCTTAATAGACATCAGCTGGATTCTCAAATCTGCTTCTGCATTTAATCGCTTGTGATAGGTTGGTGTGGCTCAAGTATGTAAAGATAACTTGGCCTCACACAGAAAAGGGAGGAAAATTTTAATACCCTTTTCAGATGACTGTGGATATATCACACAGTCCCTGGAAAACTCCACTGGACACTTGTAACAGAAAAAGTGAAAAAGGCAAATAATTAGTATTATTATGAAATATTTTTATGAAAACAGTTTGACCTTGTGGATCCACAGAAAGATGTTCAAGGTGCTCCCGGGGCGTCTGTGCCACACTTTGAGAACTGCTGGTCCAGACTGACACACTAGCCTCTTTACTTTCCCTTTGCTTCCACTCTGGCTCCCCTGAAATCCATTCTCTTCTTCAAAGCCAAAGTGCCCATTTAAAAATAAAAGTCACATTATATCACCCCCTGCTGCTGACCCTTCCTGGGGTTTTCAAGGCCCTGCACAATTCAGTCCTTGCCACGCAGTCCAACATCACCAGTAGCCCTCTCCCCTTGTTCTTATTGCTCCAGCTATACTTTAGTTTCTTCAAAAGCACTGAGCTCCCTCTCACATCACTCTTCATACAAGTTGTTCTCTTCCACCTTGAATGTTCTTTAACCCCTCTTTGCCTGTCTCATCCTTCTGAGCTCAGCTTAAATGATTCTTCCTCACGGAGGCATTTCCTAACCAAATGCTAGAACTAGTATCTTCATTTTACAAATGAGCAAACAGAGGCTCAAATATATTAAGAAACTTCCCTAAGGTTCTTACAAATAATACCTCCAGAATTTGAATTCAGATCCTGTTTCAAAGTCCACATACTTAATCATTCTGCAATCCTACAGGGCTCTCCTTAACTCAGTGTTAACCTCTTTACCCTGGAAAACATCAGAAGCAGTTGTTTATGTTTACAGTGAAGAAAGTCTGTCCCTCTGGGCCCAAGTCTCCCAGTAAGTCCTTAGGTGTCCCAAGTGGCAACCCCTGGTATCTCTGAGGCTCCTGACATGCAAAGGGGAACATCCGAGCCAGGAGCCTGAGCCCGGCACATAACAACGTAGCCATAAAACTGCTTCTTCAGTACTGGCCGGAAGATCTCCATTAGCTTTCCCACTTCACTCCTCCTCCCTTGGGGCTCTAGATCATACACAGAGCAAAACAAACCACCTAATCATGTTCTGCATTTCTTGAAATCCTCCTTGGATTCCCCCCAGTAATAGTTTCCCAGACTTGAATCAAATTAAATTATTCATATTAGGTCTTCTTAGCCCACAGCACAGTAGAAGACAGAGACAGATGATCTTCAGTGTGGGAACTGTGGGTCATGTGACAGTTAGTCACCTTCTGATTCTATAAACCTGACTGAGTCTTCTTGCCACGTTCATGCTTAGTTTTCTTTTTTCTAAGATGGGGCTAACTACTATACCTCATTAGATTGCTATAAAGAATAAAGGAAGTAAAAGCTGTAAGGAAACTCTGCAAATACTGAACTCAAGTTAGTTGTTATTAAAATCGATTAGTATGTATGATTAATTTATAGACATTCAACATGTAAGTCCTCTCCCTCTCACAGATGCTTAGAAAATGGCCTTGGAATCAGAACCCTTTAGACGTGGTGCAACTTTCTTTGGACAAGAAATGTTCTGTTAATTCAATGGGTAAGCCATTAGATAAAATCCAAAATGTAGTGTATTAACTACATGTGTCTCTTATGTCTAACAAAGCCATCTTTGGGAGTCCTCATAAAATCTATAATAATTATAGGAGGAAAAGTCTGTAGCAAATACGTATTATGATGGTGCATTCAAGGAAGAAACAAGAAAAACATTAATCATTATTAATAAATGTCTCAAACCAAATCTACAATGTAGTGTCCATGCATAAATATGCTCTCACCAAGAATAAATGTGGTGCTATATGAGTAAGCCCAGGACTTTTTAAAATATAAATTTATGAGATAAAGTTAGTTTCTAAAGATCTTCCAAAATATTTCCATTGTTTTCTCAAACACAAAGACTGCTTAATTTCCTACAAATTGTTTTTCTAATTCTATTCCAGAATATCAACATCATTAAAACCATAAGGATTTAATCCTGAGTTATGGCTTGATGAGATTTCTGTGAGATGAAAGAAATCAAGAGACCACAGTATACCTGCTATTTTAAAATGTTCTTACAATAGAGACATAATTTGTTTATGAGAATGAACCTCTGTAGAGAAAATAGGATTAAAAAATACATACAAAATATCAGTTTAAACCCTGGGGTGGGTTTCTGAAGAGAAAAGCTTGGTGGTTTTTTTTGTTTGTTTGTTTTTTAACAAACATCAAGTCAAGTATCATTTAATTAGGTTGATTTTGTAGTTGAGACATGAGTCATACTTTTAAAAGAGAAAATATAATCAAAGTATTTGCTATAAACATAAAGTATCACCTGTCATATGAATCTATTTCTCATCTACATGTTGACCAAATTATTTCAATTTATAAAAATATAATGTATATTTCATAGATCACATGATTAAGCATTATTTCACCTTTACTGTAATCTTTCTTCTTGAAGTTTCCATTTCCTATGTTTCCTTCCTCTATGTAGAAAGATATGTTTTATAATGAAAATGTTGAATGAGTATACTGTCAAATACATCTACCACAACAAGTTAGAAAAGTACTGAAATATTTTGAATAACCACAATTTTTATAATATCAGAAACAAAGATTCTGAAAAATAAATGAAAATCAACAAAATGTGGTAAAATTACAATCATTTTAAAATTTATCATATAGTGTAATTATATACCCTCATTTTAATAAAATAAGAAATGGCATATAAAACCAAACACTTAAATAATAAAAAAAATCTAAAGATTTTCAGGTGAGATATTTTTCCTGATTGATGATTTTTTAAATGTTTAAAGGAAGAAACTAATTTAGATAGAAAACTAATTAAAAACACCCAAAATCACTTAAAATACTTAGATTTAGGCTTATCTAGTTACTCTGTACTTTTCAGAGAGGCTCCACTTGAAAAATGAAAGGGTGATACTGGATGACCTCCAACATTCATAGCTGCTCAGACATTCACAAATCCTATAAACACCTTTCTCTTTTTGATTATGAATACTACCCATTACCTACAGTAACTTTTGAGTCAAATATGTATCATTTTGGATTCAATCATTTGTACAAGTGTTTCTATTCAAAATAAAGCAAATGTTTCACATGAATAAGCCATGTAATTCATATGGATGTTCTAATGGCCTAGATACAGCAAATTAAGTGGTATCAACATTTAAGCAAATATTCTGTGGCTTATACAGGCATTTCACACATAAACTATTATTCTAATAATGACCATAAGAATGTTCTTCTCTTCATTAGAAAGTGCACAAACAGAAATGTTCTAAAGGCTTGCTCATGGTTCAATGACCTCATCCAACTTGCCAGTACAGGGTCTCCAACATTTCATATCCAAAGAGCTACAGCCCACACAGTGCCTAAGAGACTAACTATTCCTGTGCTGTCTATAGGTCTTCAATAATGCATCCCAGCTATATAGGGTGGTCATTTCTGAACTCGAATTGCCTTTCTTACGCTAAGCCATCTTCTACAAGTTACCTCTTCTACTTTACCCTATCTCTGTTAGAATTATAAAATAATGATGACGATGATAATACTAATTCCAACCCCTGTATATAATTCCATTCTTTGACAGAAGACATCCAGTTCTTCACACTACTTTTTTCTGTGTTGTGTTTCAAAGGCAAGCAAAAAAAAAAAAAAAGAATCTAGTTCTAGTCTCAATTTTGCCACAATCTAGCTTAGATAAACCACAAACTTGCTATGGCTCTAGGATTTCTCATCCCTAAAAGGTAAGGATTTACTGCAGAATCCTAGAGTATGTGCTCCAGGGATAGTATTCATAGTATTCACAAAGCATCCGATGTGCACCGTGGCCTTAGAACTATGTGATGTAAGATCCTGCCTGCCACTTTCCATGTTTTTATTCCATGTTATGGTAATTTTAAAATCTAAGGTCTTTGCCATAACTTCAGGAACTCCAGTGTGTTTATAAGATTTCAACAGATACATGCCAGAAAAGAAAAGCAGAGACACTGAATGTATGGGCCCTGAAATCAGAAATACAACTGTGGCTTTTCCCATCTAATACTTGGCTTAGCCTCACTGCCTCAGACTCACTCTCCTAGAAAGTCTGTTCAATGAAACCTGTGTTTCAGTGACAGAAATGCAGAGTGGAAATTCTTTATCAGGACAATTTATTCCATTTCACCACTTTACCATTTGTGACTCAGTTTGTAGTTCACAATGATATGGCTTAGAAAGGATAGTGGTTTCAAGAATAGCTCAAATATCAGGTGAATACAACATCAAAGAGCTTATAAAACAGATTCCCTCAAATAGTTTTCTTTTTGGTGTTTAGCAACTTCCTGCCAATCCAGCCAAAGAATCCTCTTTCGAATTGAGATGTGGAAGGTGCTATCTCTCTATAAATAGGCTCATCCCATGCTATGTGAATCATGGTTGCTGACAGCAAATCAACAGATTAATTATTTGGCTTTGTTAGTTAGGATAATCGCACACTATCATCTTCCCAAAAAGCTTTTCCACACGCCACACTCCATTCTTCTAAGCTCAGCTTCAGAACAAACTGAAATCTGTGTTGTACAAACACAAGCATGTTGCCCTTGCACTGGGAATGTTTTAGCAGGTCTTGCCATCTCTCTGCCTAATTGTCACTGTGACACTTTAGCTAAAGGAAGTCATCAGTCAGGATGTCCCTGCTAAGATGAACACTAACTAGATGAACACTGAAGAAAAACATAAACTCAGAAATCCTCTCTAATTCTCTATTTTCTAATGATATACTAAGAAAAGAGCCACAGGAAGCAACCAATGTAGTCCTTCCTTCCCATGCAAAATTAAGTCATGCAAATTAAGCCATGCAAAGTAAGCCATTGCTCATCTCCGAATCAACCCAGATCAGGTGAGTTTATCTCATGTATTCACAAATATAATCCATCCATCATTCTTAGTACTGTGTTTTTAGCTGAGGAGGCTAGGTAGGATTAACTCAAAACATAATCATATAATTATCCCAAATAGAGCGCAAGAACATACTTTAGAGACTGAGACGTAACAGTCATATTGAGTTCAGAGCCGTAAAGTTCCCTGTAGACCACATAAGCCCTAAAAGAAGAAAGCCTCCAAATAAATGATCCCGGCACAACAAAACAAGTGATTTTATTTTCCTCCAGTATGAATTATTAATTTTTCAGACATAATTCTAGTTTTATAAAATGAACAGGCTATATTAATTGGATGTAAAATAACAGAGACTTTAATAGCTCCCACCTTGGAATCATAATTATTTTTGTTTAGTACTGAAATGTACTACTTTATCGTCATCACAGAATAAGAAAATGAGTCTAGTATGGAGTGGACAATGTCATGATAAACCAAGGGAAAATGAAATAGGATGGCTTCTTCCAAGACTTAATCCCAAATTTCTTAAACTCATTGTGTGCCCCACTTGCCCAGACTTCCCAAGTGTTTTCCTTACCCCAATGAACCTAGCCCATGGGCCTCATTCCTGAAAGCCAAAAGAACACCACAGAGTTGCAAAGACACAAACTAGTCAACCAGTTTGCACCAGTCACTAGTTTACACAGAGCAGGTTTCCTTTCTACACAGTATTTGCTTTCACTTGTCCACAGAAAGGGTCCAATATCTGCAGATTGCAAATGACTCTGAGGCCACAACCCAGAGGATCAACAGTGTAATAGAAGCACAGATCTTTCTGCAATTCTGTCTTCGTTTTCTCAAGCGGAGACACTGGCCTGGCTTGAGCTGGGAATCATCACACTGAAACTCAAGGTATCCAATTTCCCTTTGTAAATAGAGACATATCAAAAAGCAATCATTTGAGTTTAAGCCCTCAGAAGAGAATTAGCTTCAGAGAGGCCATGCCATGAAAATCTCTAATGAGTCTTATGTTTTCTTTATACTCCCTGAGGTCAAATTGTGAAAACTATCTTGTTCCCTAAATGTCTCAAAAGTAAGTATGAGTGTGCAAAGAATGGTTATAGGACAGAAAAGTAATGAGCAGAGTCCTTGGAAACCATAAGAATAAATGGAAGAAAAGAATAGGAAAAGGAGATCTAGGCAAAAGGAAGTGAAAGGGCATGTGGGAAAGTGGAAAGGTGTGAAATTGACTGGGATGTCTGAAAGATGCAATACCATGTGTTGCTGGAGGAAGAGTTAGAAAGAGAGAACAAATTTAAGTTCATCTGGTGTGTACTAAGTGTCTATCACGGATTACAAGGGATATAGGGAGAGCTTTAACTATCTTTAGGGCCTCAGTGGGCAGTATAAGTACTCTTACACTATAGGTGGATGGATGGGAGGGAGAGAGAGAAGAAGGGAGAGCAAGAAAGAGAATGAATGAACAAATGAATGAGGTGGCCACTGCCCTCAAGGACTCTACAGGCTATTTTGGACTAGGTGCATCTACACATGTAACTCTCGTTCTAGTCAAATCCTAAATTGAACGAAGTAGAAAGTGTTTTCCTGAACATGGGACAAGAAGCTATTAACGGACAGGGTGGTCGAAAGAGATGTCTGAAAAGGAAAGGAGAAGAGGGGCCAGAATGGAAGAAAGCGATCCTGGTTCCTTTCAAAGGGCGTCCTGAGGTGCTCTGAGGAAGGGGAGAGAGGGCGTCGGCCTCTGGGGAGCCCACTCTCTGGGCTTCTACTGACCTGGTCTCCTCCTCACCGGCCTCTTGCGGCCGCTGCAGAAGCGCACTTTGCTGAACACCCCGAGGACGTGCCTCTCGCACAGGGAGCGCCCGTCTTTGCTGGGGCTGGAGCGGCGCTTGGAGGCCGACACCCGGTCGCTGTTGGACTCCCTCGCTTGCCGCTTCTGCCGGATCAAGGAGCTGGCTATCGCCGCAGCCATAGCTGCTCACCGCCGGCCCCGGGCCCCAGGCTCTACTGCGCTCTCGGGATCGCGCTCCGCCGGGGCGAGGGCAGGACCTCGGCAGCCGGGAGGGACAGGACAGGCGCGGGCAGGCAGTGCTAATATTTGAGGAGGCTGCAGTACCGAAAACCCGGCGCCCACAAGGTTAGTCAAAGTCTGGGCAGTGGCGACAAAAATGTGTGAAAATCCAGATGTAAACTTCCCCAACCTCTGGCAGCGGGGGCGGGGCGGTCCCAGGCCTTCCTGCGAAGTAGACGTTTGCTCCCCAAACTTGCACCCCAAGGAGATCCGCGTCCAAGGGGCAGTGGGGAGTTTAGTCACACTGCGTTCGGGGTACCAAGTGGAAGGGAACGAAGGATGTCCAAAATAACAAGCCGTGCCCCTGTTGGAGAGGCGCAAGCGTTGAAAGATGTCCAAAGTATATCTACACATACATACATATAAAACCCGTTTACAAAGCAAAGTCTGGACCGAGGAGGGTAGCGCTACCCCGGTAGAAAATACTAAAAAGTGAATAAAACGTTCCTTTAGAAAACAAGCCACCAACCGCAAGAGAGAAGGAGAGGAAGGCAGCAATTTAACTCCCTGCGGCCCGCAGTTCTGGAGATTAGGAGGTCCGTCCCGGCTGGGTGAGGTCTACGGAATGCATCGCGCCGGCTGCGGTTTTCCAGGGCCCGGCCACCCGAGTTCCGGAATTCCGAGAGGCGCCAAGTGGGAGCGGTTACCCGGAGTCTGGGTAGGGGTGCGGGGTGGGGGCAGAGGTGTCCAGGGGCTGTGAGCGCGACTCCCGGCCAGCAGCACTGCAAAGAGAGCGGGAGGCGAGGGAGGGGGAAGGGAAGGAGGGAGGGAGGGAGATCCTCGAGGGCCAAGCACCCCTCGGGGAGAAACCCGCGGGAGGCGATCTGCGGGGTCCCAAGAGCGGGCGCTCTTTCTCTTTCCGCTTGCTTTCCGGCACGAGACGGGCACAGTTGGTGATTATTTAGGGAATCCTAAATCTGGAATGACTCAGTAGTTTAAATAAGCCCCCTCAAAAGGCAGCGATGCCGAAGGTGTCCTCTCCAGCTCGGCGCCCACACGCCTTTAACTGGAGCTCCCCGCCATGGTCCGCCCGGGGCCGCCGCACCGAGCCGGTCTCCGCACAGGCTCAGAGGGAGCGAGGGAAGGAGGGGGCGCCCTGGCGGGCTCCGGATCAGGTCATCGCCGCGCTGCCCGGGCCCCCCAGCCTCGCGCGCCCCGGCAGTCGGCAGCTCACAGGCAGCAGATCAGATGGCGATTACCCGCCGGACGCGAGGCCGATCACTCAGTCCCGCGCCGCCCATCCCGGCGGAGGAAGGAAATGACCCGCGCGCTGCGAACACCCGCGCGTCCGCTCGGGTGGGGCGGGGGCTGGCTGCGGGCGACGTCGACTCGCGGTGGCTGCGGCTCCGGGCCGGAGCTGCCCACCATGGTCTGGCGCCGGGGGCAGGCGGGCCCCGAGGCCCCCGGGACGAGGGCGAGAGGCGGCGGAGCGCGCAACCCGGGCCCTTGGGGCCAAACGCGGACTCTGGGACCCCGGCCAGGAGGCAGGTGCGTGCGGCCGCCAACTCGCCCAACTTGCTGCGCGGGTGGCCGCTCAGAGCCGCGGGCTTGCTGGGCGCCCCCCGCCGCCGA
This sequence comes from Avahi laniger, assembly GCA_963575035.1. Lineage (NCBI taxonomy): Eukaryota > Metazoa > Chordata > Mammalia > Primates > Indriidae > Avahi > Avahi laniger. Next base: position 49,732 of record CAUYSK010027593.1, read on the forward strand.
GCCGCCGCCTCCCCGGGCCCGGGAGGGGGCGCTCAGGGCGGAGTCCCATTCATGGGCTGAGGCTCTGCGCGCGCCGAACCGCACCGGCTCCCGGGAGCCGCCGCCGCCGCCCCACCGGCTTGCTCGGCTAAAGTGCCAGCTCCGCAGGAAACTCCAGGCAGGGGCGAGAGCCACCGAGATGGCGGGTAGGACGGAGAGTCGGCGGCAGCCAGGGTTTCTCCCTCACCGCTTGCCGACCCGCGGGGGAGCGGACGAGCGCCCAGGTGGGGCCGAGCTCCTGGCGCGCCGGGAAGCGCAGCGCGCTCTGGTCCTGTTCGCTTCCCTCGCGCCCTCTGCTCCCAGACTCCCTTCTTTCCTCCCTCCCTCCCGTCACTCTTCTCCCCCCTCTCTGTCTTCTGTCTCTCCCCTTTTCTCCTCTCTACGCAATCCTACGTGATTGAGGTTTGGATGAAAAATTCTCAGAGGCAGACTGAGGGAACTGCAGCTCGGGTCTGCTCTATCCCGTCCCTCCCACAAGAGAAACAACCACGAGCAGGTTAAAGGACCCTGGGTGCACAAAGAAGGGTGTGGGGGAGGGGGGAGCTGAGAGAATGCAGCCCATCCTCTCTCCAGTAAGCTTGAGCAGCACGTAAAATTCTCTGGGAAGGAAGGACGTGGGCACTGGAGAAAGTAGCAATGGCTTCTTGGGCCCTCATGACGGTCTCCACCTTCAGCTCATTTTGGAACAGGAAAAAGTGTTTCCTCCTCCTTGGTACCCAGATTTCTTGGTTCTGTCTGGAAAGTTGCAAAGCAGGCTCAGTCCCTAAAAAGAGGGACCAGGTGAGCAACCTACACAAAGGGTGAATGGAGGTGGGGTGAGGGAGTGACGTGTGCAAAGGCAGTCAACAGCAAGCTTTGGAGTGCAGTCAGGTCTCCAGAAGTGCTTGTGATGATAGCTGATGTTTAAGAAACTTAGCCGAGGAGTCCTCCAAGTTAAAATGTAGTGTGAAGGAGTAGTCATCTTCCAGTCATGCTAAAGTCTGGGAGTGGCTATTAGCTATACTAACAATTTCTCCTCAATATGTCTTCAAATAGCCTTAATCTCTCTCCTTTACAGGCACTTCACTAAGCATCCAGGGTAGTGCCAAAGGATTAAATGTATGATTTGCAAGCATAGACAGGTGTATGTTGGAAACATCCCGATAAGGGACAAGGAAAATGCAGGCCCTGGAAGCTACTGAAAATGGATGTAGGACCCAGAGGGACCCCAGGAGCTCTCTAGATGTGGGCACAAACCTGTAGGCCCAGCTGAGATTTCACTTGGGCCATGAAAAGGATTGATATCCGTGAGGCTGGTTAGACCAAGTACTGAGTCTAACAACCCTACTATGCCTGGGAGCCTGGACCTTCCAGTATGCCATCTGGGCAAAGCAAAGGCTGGCAGATAGTGGCTCATGGGACAGCCAGCTGGGATGAGGATTAATAGGCAAGACACCCTGAGGAAAGGAGGGATCCCAGCTGTCAATGGGAGTACACATCCTCTGTAGCAGTTTAGTGTGGCTGAGTGAGGACAGTAGACTCATCCGTGGGATTCTAACAATACAGAACAAGACAGGTGAAAAAGATATACACACACCTCTTCTCCAGAAGTGAAGCTGAATACGTTTTCAAATGTGCATCTGGATGGGGCAAGGGACATTACTTAAAATCAATTTGGTGACACTGTCAATTAGGGCAATGTTCACATTCCACGAATAAAATTATTTTCCTTCTTTGGTCACCAAAAGATTTGTCTAATTCTCGAGCAAGGCAAGCACAGATAGTACTGGCTGGCTTTAGGGGGGCTCCCTGCCTTTTGCAATTAAACACTCAAATAGAAAAAGGTTAGCTAAGGGGAGTATCCAGAGAATGAGGCAACAGGGGGGTATATAATGAGGCCTTGAGGAAATTATTGCTCAACTTGGAGTTTCTTTTTTATCCTCAGAATGGGGATAAACATTCTCATCTACCTCACAGAATTGAATATGCATGTATAGACATTTTTGAAAATTGGAAAATTCCTAATGAATAAAAGCAATGATGACAATGTTTCTTTGCCTGAAATCCTTGTTTAAAATGCATCAGATTCCTGATGGTCTCTTAAAACGTGAAACAGAAATCTGTATGGGTAGAGCCCACAAATCTGCATTCTTAGCAAGTTTCCAGGTGTCGCAGTTTGAGAGTTGAATGTATGTTTGTAATGTAGGTTATACTAGAAGAGAGAACCAAACTGAGATTCTCAAAATCTGGCATGTTTCCTCAGAATTGCAGTCCTGTACCCCCCAAAAAGGCCTGGAAAGAGGATATGTATTCTTTAATCTTTGTGTCACTAATTTTTTTTTTCTGCAGGTTTATGAGATATGAAGATGTTTTGATGCAGAAGGTAACTACTGTAGAAGCATAGGAGAGGAGAAAGTGATGAGAAAAGTTGAAAAAGCAGGTAACAGTTGCTGTCTGAAGTTCTCCACTCTGTCTTGACATGACTACATCAAGTTAGGCATTTAAAGAAGAGAATAAAAACAATCAATGCCAGCTTCCTGGAAGCAACATTATTTCTGTCTTTAGATCTCTATTAAAAGAATTCGGTGTTTTGGATTTAATTAGACAACAAAGACTTTACTTTTTTCCTTGCACTCATGTTGCTGATGTCAGAGTGCTTTTTAGCTGGTTAGCCCAAATCATCAGCAGCATAATTTACTCTGTTTCCCCAGTGAGAAGAGGTAAGTATAGAGAAATTGAAATTATCCAGGACCTAAATACATGGCTATTGGGCTCAGAAGCAATACTTAAATTATTTTTATGCCCAGAAATCCATCACTTTCCTACCTGGGCCACTAAATCTCATAAACCTTCCTCCAAGTTTGCTAGGACATTTCCAGCATCTTTGCATTTTGGGATCAGGAATGAAATTAAATCAGCCTACTGATACCTGGTGATTTAGATTAAAGTGCCAGATATTTTAAAGAGTGATATGTCTCAGGGATACCAATACCTTGATTTTTATGCTATCTTTCTTTGAAAAACTTAAGAAATTCCTTTTTAAATTCTGAAGACATCATGAGTGGAAGAAGTTTTAATTACTCCAAAGTATGGAGAAAGTTACCAGATACACATCAAAAGGATAATTATGTAGTTATATTTATATTTCTGACTTCCAGACAAAGAAAAAAACACAGTCTTAATCATTTCTATATTTTAAAATGGAAAAAACATGAAGTCTCTTTTGTCTTTTGCTCATTCATAGGCCATGTCTTCCAACTCCCAAATCCAACCATTAGGACTATTTTACGTATTCATTTTAACATTGTATTGAGCATAGATTTCATCCAGGGCTCTGTGTCAGTTACCAAGGGAAACTCTATACACTTCTACATTCCTCCTGCCCTGAAGGAGCTTACAGTTCCTGACGTCATGATCTTATTTGGCTCTTGATTTTTGTACCCATTACCTGTATGCTCCTGGACAAGTTATTCAACCTCTCTAAACCACATCTACCTAACTAACTAGGCTCTTGTAAGGTTCAAATATGATAATAATGTAAAGTATGATAATAACCATTCTGTCATTAAAATAGCCATTTAAATCAAATGTCTGCTATAAAATACAGATTTCCCAAAACAGAAAAAAACATACCTTATGATTCATGCACATCATCATTCAGTCTTGGACATAATTCATTTAACGAAGGCTAAAAATTTACTTGGAATGAATGATTAACCTTGACATTGTAACAGCAAACAGAATTTTCATTACCGGAATATTGTCAATGTCCTTGTGTCTGTTGGGAACACAAAGAAGTCTAGCTCTGCTCATACATCATCTTGTTCTGAGATCAGGCCCCTGACTCAAAGCTTGGTGAACATGAACTCACTGGACTCTGCCACAGCAAGTAGATAAACACCCTTTCTCCATGAATTTTATCCTGTACAGTGGCTGTACTTCCATTTGCTTTTCTCTGCCAGACTGTCAGTTAAAATAGGCTGGCAAAAACAATATAAACAATTACTTTCTAATAATTTGCAAATTCCTTTATATAGCGAATTTATTCATGGTGCTTTATTCGACAACTCAACAATTGAATTGCTACATGTTATATGTCTTTCAGGTTTTGGTCATCTTTCAAAACAGAAAAGAGAATAGATTCAAATCCTCTTTATGACATACATGAAGGGTGTTATCCCCATTGCCCAAATAGAAGAATTTTAAATGTTTTGGAGAATGTCTGCTTTGATAATAAACATAAGATAAAACTGATGTGAGCCAATGCCAAGTGCTTGCACACTTCTTAGTGCCTTGCAGCTATTGATACATCGAATCTTTACAACTCTATGAGGTAGGTTCTGTCATATCCCCACTTTATAAATGAAGAAACCAGGGCACAGGGAGATTAAGTTGCTTAACGAAGATCACCCATCTAAGAATTGCTTGAGTTCAGATTCAAATCTGTGTAATTTATTTCCAGAGCTTCCCATTCATCCTTTATGTTATACTTTATGTTAGTAAAAACATAATACCGTGGATAATTATAATTATATAATAAAATTAATAAAATAAGAATATAATAGTCATTTGTGTGGCCCTTTACTGTTTAAAAATCATCTTTCCGTGTATTATCTCACTGAGAATCTTTAACTACCTCGTGGTGAAAGTTCAGGAGATAATGCTAACTTAATCTTATGAACTGAGACTCCAGTAAGTGACGTGATCCCCCAAGGTAACACAATCAATGTCTGAGAATCTATGAGTTTAACCCAAGCCTCCTGACTTAATGTCTCCACTGCTCTAAGGTCACATAGAGGGAAAAAACGGGAAAGCCAAGTGTCCTTTCATTGACTGGCTTCGAGCAGGGTTTCACATCTTGTGAATCACTTTAAAGAAGTCATTCTTTGCTGGAAGTGGGGGGACACAAGTGTCCCAAATTCTCTCCCTCTGCAGCTTTTACCTTTTTCTGGGTCAGGGAGCTAAGATGATGGTTTTGCCACTCTTGGCCATGAGAGGATAATCTGTTCTCTTTGGTTCCAAGAGTGCGGCCTTCAAATGCTCTCCTCAGTTCATTAATTCAAGTTGAGCTTTATATAAAAAAAAAAAAAAACATAGGGAAACTAAATCAAAACAGAAATTAAAGAAACTTGTAAGTAGATAAATTTACATTTCCTCCATTCCATTCCTTAAAAATGTACATTTGTTTGGCTCATACCACTTAGGAGATGGTCGGCACTTGGTTATTTTCTTTCACAGCTGGATTGAGGATGTTAGAAGACGTGTAACAACAGGTCTAACATGCCCATCATTTTAGCCCTTCTCTAATTTTCATGTCACTAATCCAGTGGTACTACTTCCTTCTAGCAGAGAAACATGGCTAGAAGATCCCCATTAGAATGTAAAACCCGTAAGAATGGGGACATTGTCTATTTTGTTTATTTCATATCTCCAGTGCCTAAAAGTGTTTAGCACATAGCAGATACTCAGTAAATACTTTAACAAATTAATTCATCCATCCATCTACACAGTTTTTTAAGTCAAATAGGTACATATGTCATCCCAAAGTGAAGAATGGAACAATTACTCTTTGTATCAGGAAACGGGCTCAATTAACTCAAGGGTAGCCTCCACATTTCAAAGTTGGTTATTTTGCTTTATTGACGCTTCCTGAAATTATCTGCCTAAATTCAATCTATCTATTAAAATCTGATAGCCTGAGAGTAGCTTTCTGCTATGACCAACCCCCAGCCTCCACATTTAGGCCTGTATTTTCAATTGTGATATCTTTCTCTCTCTCTCTCTCTCTCTCTCTCTCTCTCTCTCTTTCTTTCTCACATACACACACACACACACACACACACACACCACACACTCAGATTCACAGAAGAAAAGGAGTACAATAATAAGGCAAACAGAAAGTTACAGAAATCAGATAAAATGAGTAGCCAATTTTTAAAGTCTTAGGATATAACTAAAATGTCCTTAAAAAAGTTCGATAATCCTAGCCTTCATACTGTCACCCATCTTTACTGAGCTGATTTCTCCTCGGGCCATTCCTAGTTGCTCTCATTTCTAATTTTAGATTCCAAATTTTCAGGGAATGAATCTTGTTGAAATAGCAGCCTCTTACAACACCAAGCACATGACTGACACTCAAAATATACTATTAAAACCATAATAAATTCATATTTTTGTCCTCTGCATTCACACAGTACCAGGCACTCTGAAAATAACAATTAGTGAGAGACCCCGCTGAACCTGTGTTCCCAGGTATTTGATGTTGAGTAAGATTTTATTGGAAATAACTGAAACATACAAACTGATTAGAAAAAAGGGTCAGGGGATCAAATAGCAGTTTGGACAAGGTCATTTCTGGTCCTAAGTTTTTAGAATTCCCTGAAAATAAAATGTTAAGTAGAAAGAGTAGGCAATTTGGAATAAATAATTTGTCATTGCATAAAGCTACTTAGTCTGCCTGAGCCTAACTTTGTTTGCTTGTAAAATGAGTACCATATCGGACTAAGTTAGTGAAAATAATATATTGAAAAGATAACACTGATGTTTGAAATGAAGAAAGTATGAATGAGTGAATGAATGAAGAATGAATAAATGGATGAGCAGATTAGTGGATGGGTAACTAGATTGATGAAATCTAGCAATTTTCACTTAAATATCTCTAAATTAGCATTAACATATTTCTAAATTAGCTAAGCAAGATATCTCATAATAAAGATTAAAAAAATATTTGAGGAGCTTCTTTGCAGAATGTTAGGGAGGGAAACAAAACTTTCAAGAATTATAGGATAGTCAATGAAAGTAAAACTCTCAGTCATTAACTTACGATTTTTACATAAAACTATATTCTGCTGTGCCTAATTTTACCCACTAATCCAGCCCATGCAGCATGACATCAAGGGGGCATTCATGTAGATGGCTTTGTGTTTGTGAAATCTAAAGACTAAAGCAGAATAGATAGACAGATACATATAGATACAGATGTGTGTTTCAGCGCTTGGATATCCAGAAAGGGAAGGATAAGATAATTATTAGTATATAAGGATCTTTCTTTAAACTGTGTTTGGAACAGGAAGAAACAACATTTTTGCAATAGGATATTAGTGTTTTAACTTGTAGTGTTGGCTAGAAGGCATCTCATGAGATTGTCAGTACTTTCTAGATAATGTATACATATTGTAATAAGCAAAAGACAATAAGAGATTTCTTTAAAAGTGAGCTAAAAAATTATCTCTGGTTGGTCAAGTATGCAAACAGCACATCAGTGGAGAAGTAGGATCCTTTCTTTTCATTTTGGCAGTTCTTTCTCTCATCCTAAAAAAGGGCAAGACAAGAAAATAGCCATAGGTAGCCTTTAAATATAAGTAACAGGAAGCCTTTATTATTTGCTAAGGACAAAAGTCAGGAAAAGAATGTTGATTTCATGCTAAGATAAGTGGAATTCATTACAAAAAAAAGTTCTAAATGTGATCCGTGTGTAATATTAGACATAGATTTAGGGCAAGAATCTGACTTAAAATTTTTGTTCCTGTAAGGACCTAGTATAGTGTTTTGGATATAGTAGATACTGTGTAAATGTGTGTTGATTTAACTTTGACTTAAAAACAATAAATGTTCAGGATGAGTAAGAATTATTTCAAATTTCATTGTAAGTAAAACATTAGGCATGCTTTTATTAATATCAATATCACCTTTAGTTTCTGCTAGCATCATTTTAGTAATGGTTAGATTAAAACAAGAAATGAATGTTTGATAAATATGGGGGAAATCATATGGTTTTAATCTGGGGTGGGGTTTCCTTTATTCCTTTTGTACACCTAGCACAGATCTTAAACTGTTTTCTGATGATGCTACCCTGATAAAACCCTAAGGTAATACCACAACACTCTAGTAAAAGGAAAAGTTATTTCCTAAATGAATGAAAAGCCATAGTTGGAGGCTTCAGATAAGAAAGGAGGCTGAACCTAGGAAGGTGCATTTCAAACTCAAGGACAACAGTGTGCTTTGTTCTTTGGTACCTGGATTTCGAGTAATTTGCCCATGTTTATGGTTGTTCTGAGGGTCAAGATAGCAGATCCTCTACCACTGTGGTCCCCAAGCCCTGGACCACGGACTGGTACTGGTCTGTGGCCTGTTAGGAACCAGACTACATCGCAGGAGGTGAGCAGTGGGAGAGGTAAGCTTCATCTGTATTTACAGCCGCTCCCCCTCGGTCATATCATTGCTTGAATTCCGCCTCCCGTCAGATGAGCAGCAGCATTAGATTTTGCATTATGGTGAGTTGTATAATTATTTTGTTATATATTACAATGTAATAATAATAGAAATGAAGAGCACAATAAATATGATGCACTTGAATCATCCTGAAACCATCCCCCCTCCCCAGTCCATGGAAAAATTGTCTACCATGAAACCAGTCCCTGGTGCCAAAAAGGTTGGGGACTGCTGCTCTACCGCACAGAATGAGGCCAGGAACTATATGGGAAAGCGGTATCATAGGGTCTCCTAAGATACTTGTTTAAAGTTGTAGACTCCAGAGAGTGAACCATATTGAATTATATAGATGTTAGTTACAAATTACTCTCTACGTTGTAATTTCCTTTGTTACACCCTGGCCTTCTGTAAAGTCTTATGTTAATATTCCTGCCCAGTCTCTCTTGTGTTGCCCGTAATTAATGGGAACGTTTTATGTCAATGCTTAGGCCAGAAGCTACACAATCTGTAGCACCATGGAAATGACAGACACAATTAGTAATATCTTCCAAAGTGTATCTCGGTAATAAGCTAGTTATCACTACAAGATATTCTCTTTCATTAGAAATTGTGGAGGATTAACAGTTTGATTTCAGTCAACATATCATTGGATTTTTCTCACTGAGTCCTTATATGATTTTGGGTAAATCTTATGCCTTTTACTTTGAACCACACAAAAATGTCAAAAAACTCTCTGTTCAAAGTATAGGTTAAAAGTATTTGAGAGAAGGGAGGATAGAATAGGAAATAGAAGGAAACTAAGATTTATTAGGCACCTTCAATGCACCAAGCACAGTACTGGGCTCTATACAGATTATTTCACCTAATCCTCACAATAACCTTGCACGGCCAACATTGTTAATGCATGTTACAATGAGAAAAACTGAAGGTCAAAAAGGTTAATTAATTGTCTGAAATATATATGTGTCAGGTCCAGGTTCAAATCTCATGTAGCTCACTCCAAGTCCAAAGCTCTCTTCATGACCTTTTTTAGATGATGAATCCACAAAATGAATTTATGAGGACCATTGTATTTCTTGAGTGTTAAAAAAAAAAGTTAAGATAACCCATTAAGTTAAGGCCACTCAAAATCTAAGTCAGAGGCATCCATGCTATTTGTTCCTCAGTGATCACAGCCCCATTTGAAATACTATTTTAATAAACAGAGTCATGGAAAGAGAAATTGAGGAAAGTAACATCTGTCTTCAAGAATCTCAGCCGGGCGCGGTGGCTCACGCCTGTAATCCTAGCTCTCTGGGAGGCTGAGGTGGGCGGATCATTCTGAGCTCAGGAGTTCGAGACCAGCCTGAGCAAGAGTGAGACCTCATCTCTACCAAAAATAGAAAGAAATTAATT